>OY992891.1:18292364-18449614 GCA_963921405.1 Cepaea hortensis
GAGTTCTTGGTCATCTACACGGTGTCAAAGTCTCAGAGTACTTGGTCATCTACACTGTCTCAAAGTCTCAGAGTTCTTGGTCATCTACACTGTCTCAAAGTCTCAGAGTTCTTGGTCATCTACACTGTGTCAAAGTCTCAGAGTTCTTGGTCATCTACACTGTCTCAAAGTCTCAGAGTTCTTGGTCATCTACACGGTGTCAAAGTCTCAGAGTTCTTGGTCATCTACACGGTGTCAAAGTCTCAGAGTTCTTGGTCATCTACACGGTCTCAAAGTCAGAAACTGAGGCAAATATTATCGTAGACGCAAACAGACTCCTAAACACATCGTTCAGTTCTGCCCAACTTTCAGAGATCAGCGCTACCAGGCGCACCAGGAGCCTGCTGAACTGAGGCAGAAACTATGGGTCACTGATATGGTGAAAACAATGAAATATATCCCGGCAAGGGGGCAGCATGGCCTGTTTCCCTGGCCGAGGAGTTAGCAGCTTTCTCCATAACCCCGAATACTCTCATGGTTGACGTGAGCGCACGAGAATTGGAAGTGGTTCGAGTCGCTCCAGTGACTTATAAGAGTATGGAGCCGGTCGCTCAGAAAGTCGTTGCTTGTTGATGAGCGTAATCTAGCCTGGGAATCAACATACAGCTGAAAGATGCTGGTGTTGACCGCAATATAATGGAACAGGATGGAAACGCGGAACAAAAAAAAAAGGGGGGGGGGCAGCATGCCCAGTTAACAGAATACAAAGTCGGAGAAGAGAATAGACACAACAAACACTCAGTTTCATGCCAGCAATAAACATGTCCGTTCACGCAGTTTCATGGCCAGGGTTAACTTCAGTCATACTTGTACACAATAGTTCATACTTACATTTGCATCCCCTTTCTCAGCCTGTTTCTTGACTACCTTCACATTTCTCCCGACGTCTGCCTCCAATGACTTCAACCTGGTCTCTAGTTCTCTCAACAAGGTCGTGTTCTGTGCTTGACCTTCATATATGAGCTTGACATTCTGTATGTTAGCCATGACCCTGCCTGACAGGTCACGTGTTACAATTTCTATATCCTCATATTTATTTCCGCAATGACGAATAATTCTGTCAATTCTATCATCTAATGCATCGACGTTCTCTTTCATAGACTTCAGTAGATTAGGTACATGAACAAGTTTCTCTACGAGTTCTGACTGAGACTCCATCTCTGCTTGCTGTTTGTTTTGTGCCGTAGATATCTTCTGCAGCTGTTTCCCCAGACTTTGTAATATTGTCTTATTATCTTCAATTGCATTTTGTGCGTTACTAACATCACGTGTGTGTTGTTTGAATTGTTTAAACCCTGAGTCGTGTATCTTGTCTGACTCTGATAGTTTGGATAACAATTCCTTCAGTTGTTGATCAATGCCACTTTGTTGTTCAGCAACTGTTTCTGTTCTGCTCCTGAAGGAGCACATGGCCTCTTCTATGACAGCAATTCTGTCTAAAATCGGTTTCATGTGATCTCCATCTGTGCATACAATAAAACAACTTATCAATGATACATAAAATAAACAATTTTATTTCTGATATATATTTTATTAGAATGATATCATCAAAGCTGGAAACAGCAATAACTAAAATACACAAGTTATGACTGACTTACATTATATAAACATGTTATAATCATGGGTGCAGCGGCAATGACTAGATCGATGGCCAACAGATAACTGCAAGAGTTCTTTAGCAAATAAGTCACATCCCAACTCTTATGACAGCATCAACAACATACATCAACCGAAACAGAGCCCAATCTTTAGCAAAAAATCCACCAAGCTCATTGTTAATTGTTAGTTAATTAAGTAGCTCTTTAGGTAGCGATTGCATTAATGTAATCTATTTGAAAATAAATGCATTAACAAATCCAAATTGTTGTGATTTTATAGATGTATTTAAATTTTTGGAGTTAAAAAGATAAATCACGAGAAGAAAAGAGAGCTAGACAAATCATCAACGTTCTGCCATTATGTGATTCTTATACAGTTGTTGTAAATGTGTTGTGTAGAGTTGGTCATTATACCGGACACCTGGGACTGAAATGCTCTAGACAACAGGAGGATTTCATTTCACTGTCATGGACACGAGTCATCAGATAAGATCAATAATAGCTTCAATTAAGACTGGACCGGCCAGGATCACACTTTTAGGATCACACCCCCGAATCTACACTCCCCAGAAATTCACAGAAATCCAATGGCAATGATACATTCAGATGTCGATCCCTGACACAATTCCCTAAAAACAATCACAGATAACAACTGGAGACCGTGCACTGTTTGGGGCAATAGAACAACTCATTGTATGGGGATATAGAACAACTCACTGTATGGGGCTATAGAACAACTCACTGTACGGGGATATAGAACAACTCACTGTATGGGGCAATAGAACAACTCACTGTACGGGGATATAGAACAACTCACTGCATGGGGCAATAGAACAACTCACTGTACGGGGATATAGAACAACTCACTGTATGGGGCAATAGAACAACTCACTGTACGGGGATATAGAACAACTTCCCGAATGGAGGCATAGAACAACTCACTGTATGGAAATATAGATCAACTCACTGTATGGAGACATACAACAACTCACTGTATGGGGTTATAGAACAACTCACTGTATGGGCTACAGAGCAACTCACTATATAGGGTTTTAGAACAACTCACTGTATGGAGACATAGAACAACACACAGTATGGAGACATAGAACAACTCACTGTATGGAGACATAGAACAACTTACTGTATGGGGATATAGAACAACTTCCCGAATGGAGGCATAGAATAGCTCACTGTATGGGAATATAGATCAACTCACTGTATGGAGACATATAACACCGTACTGTATAAGGATATACAAAATACACGGAATGGACACATTATAAAAGACCCATGAGCGAATTATCTCAACAGACTCAATTCTATCCATGGTATACCTCCATGCCACCGTCTTAGGCAACCCGTATTAATTCTGTCAGTGTGCCTCTTGTCTCTTTTATCACTGATCTCTCCAGTCGTCACAATGTTCTCCAGTGTCTCTTATATCGCTGATCTCTCCAGCCGTCACAATGTTCTCCAGTGTCTCTTATATCGCTGATCTCTCCAGTCGTCACAATGTTCTCCAATGTCTCTTTTATCGCTGATCCCTCCAGTCGTCACAACGTTGATCTCTCCAGTCGTCACAACGCTGATTTCTCCAGTCGTCACAACGTTCTCCAGTGTCTCTTATATCGCTGATCTCTCCAATCGTCACGATGTTCTCCAATGTCTCTTATATCGCTAATCTCTCCAGTCGTCACGATGTTCTCCGATGACTCTTTTATTGCCCATCTCTCCAGTCGTCACGATGTTCTCCAATGTCTCCTATATCGCTGATTCCTCCAGTCGTCACCATGTTCTCCAATGACTCTTTTATTGCCCATCTCTCCAGTCGTCACGATGTTCTCCGATGACTCTTTTATTGCCCATCTCTCCAGTCGTCACGATGTTCTCCAATGTCTCCTATATCGCTGATTCCTCCAGTCGTCACCATGTTCTCCGATGACTCTTTTATTGCCCATCTCTCCAGTCGTCACGATGTTCTCCAATGTCTCCTATATCGCTAATCTCTCCAGTCGTCACGATGTTCTCCAATGACTCTTTTATTGCCCATCTCTCCAGTCGTCACGATGTTCTCCAATGACTCTTTTATTGCCCATCTCTCCAGTCATCACGATGTTCTCCAATGACTCTTTTATTGCCCATCTCTCCAGTCATCACGATGTTCTCCAATGACTCTTTTATTGCCCATCTCTCCAGTCATCACGATGTTCTCCAATGACTCTTTTATTGCCCATCTCTCCAGTCATCACGATGTTCTCCAATGACTCTTTTATTGCCCATCTCTCCAGTCGTCACGATGTTCTCCAATGACTCTTTTATTGCCCATCTCTCCAGTCATCACGATGTTCTCCAATGACTCTTTTATTGCCCATCTCTCCAGTCGTCACGATGTTCTCCGATGACTCTTTTATTGCCCATCTCTCCAGTCGTCACGATGTTCTCCAATGACTCTTTTATTGCCCATCTCTCCAGTCGTCACGATGTTCTCCAATGACTCTTTTATTGCCCATCTCTCCAGTCATCACGATGGTCTCCAATGACTCTTTTATTGCTCATCTCTCCAGTCGTCACGATGTTCTCCGATGACTCTTTTATTGCCCATCTCTCCAGTCGTCACGATGTTCTCCAATGACTCTTTTATTGCCCATCTCTCCAGTCATCACGATATTCTCCAATGACTCTTTTATTGCCCATCTCTCCATTTGTCACAATGTTCTCCAATGACTCTTATATCGCTAATCTCTCCAGTCGTTACGATGTTCTCCGATGACTCTTTTATTGCCCATCTCTCCAGTCGTCACGATGTTCTCCAATGACTCTTTTATTGCCCATCTCTCCAGTCATCACGATATTCTCCAATGACTCTTTTATTGCCCATCTCTCCATTTGTCACAATGTTCTCCAATGACTCTTATATCGCTAATCTCTCCAGTCGTTACGATGTTCTCCGATGACTCTTTTATTGCCCATCTCTCCAGTCGTCACGATGTTCTCCGATGACTCTTTTATTGCCCATCTCTCCAGTCGTCACGATGTTCTCCGATGACTCTTTTATTGCCCATCTCTACAGTCGTCACGATGTTCTCCGATGACTCCTTTATTGCCCATCTCTCCAGTCGTCACGATGTTCTCCGATGACTCTTTTATTGCCCATCTCTCCAGTCGTCACGATGTTCTCCGATGACTCTTTTATTGCCCATCTCTCCAGTCGTCACGATGTTCTCCAATGACTCTTTTATTGCCCATCTCTCCAGTCGTCACGATGTTCTCCGATGACTCTTTTATTGCCCATCTCTACAGTCGTCACGATGTTCTCCGATGACTCTTTTATTGCCCATCTCTCCAGTCATCACGATGTTCTCCGATGACTCTTTTATTGCCCATCTCTCCAGTCATCACGATGTTCTCCGATGACTCTTTTATTGCCCATCTCTACAGTCATCACGATGTTCTCCGATGACTCTTTTATTGCCCATCTCTCCAGTCATCACGATGTTCTCCAACGTCTCATTTATTGCCCATCTCTCCAGTCATCACGATGTTCTCCGATGACTCTTTTATTGCCCATCTCTCCAGTCGCCACGATGTTCTCCAACGTCTCTTTTATTACCCATCTCTCCAGTCGTCACAATGTTCTCCAACGTCTCTTTTATTGCCCATCTCTCCGGTCGCCACGATGTTCTCCAATGTCTCTTATATCACTGATCTCTCCAGTCATCTCAATGTTCTCCAATGTCTCTTATATCACTGATCTCTCCAGTCATCTCAATGTTCTCCAATGTCTCTTATATCACTGATCTCTCCAGTCATCTCAATGTTCTCCAATGTCTCTTATATCACTGATCTCTCCAGTCGTCACACTATTCTCCAGTGCCTCTCTTTTCATTATATGATCAATGAACGCTGATAGACACTATTCTAAAGTTGCATGTTCTGCCTTCACTAGCCGTCTCGGGTATTCGCAACGTTCATGTCAACAAACACATCGTGGTCTCCTCCAAGCTCTTCCTAGTTTGTTCTTCACATCCTCTATTTCTCATAATGAATAAGAGTCACTTATTATGTCAGAATTGTTCATGGTCTGAAATGCAGATATTGCTTGAACTATTCTGCTCTGAATCTCTGTCACACATCCTCTATCTGATGTTATAATTTATTTACTTAGTGTATCATTTTTCGTCTTTTCGTCTAGTGTAATGTCTCATTTTGTTGTTGTCGTGTTTCATATATAGCCATTGTTTCTATTATCTCGATAACCATTAAAAGTACTCTTTCACTCAATGTTACTGCAATGTTGCTCATTTGTTACAGATAATTTGCTTTTTCAGCTATCAATACTGGTACATGTTCATTACGCAGACTGATTATACTATAATCTCCAGCTCGTATTCCTGGTCTATAGTTCATGTCTCTCTTTGATAGGTCTTCTTGTGTCTCATCTGATCTCTCCCTTAGTGTTTCGAATGTATATATTGCATTATGTGCTCCTTTCCCTTCTATAAACAGGTATTGTTTGTCACCAATTTTCATATTTTTATTCTTGTTTTTTTCCCCCTCATAATTCCAAGCACATCCTTAGTGACATGATTGATGAAACTGATTGTACAAAATTGTTCGCATTCTGTTGCTCATGGTCTCTTGAGTAAAGCCATAAATACAGATTTCAGTAGACCACCAGGCCACTAGATATATGACCAAAGATGTGAATATTTTTCAACATTTTAGTTACTATTGCTATTGCAACTTCGACAAGTAATACCAGCTCTACCGTGAATTCACCTGGAATTGTTTCCTGTCTTCAAAAGTGTGCAGCATCAGTGAGTTCTTGTTGTTTCCTTTCTTAAATTGTTTGCAGCATCCATGAGTTCTTGTTTCCTGTCTTCCAATGTGTGCAGCATCAATGATTTCTTGTTGTTTCCTGTCTTCAAAATGAGTGCAGCATCAGTGAGTTCTGGTTTTTTTCCTTTCTTCAAATGAGTGCAGCATCACTGAGTTCTTTTTGTATCCTTTCTTCAAATGTGTGCAGCATCAGTGAGTTCTTGTTTCCTGTCTTCCAATGTGTGCAGCATCAGTGATTTCTTGTTGTTTCCTGTCTTCAAAATGAGTGCAGCATCAGTGAGTTCTTGTTTTTTTTTTTCCTTTCTTCAAATTAATGCAGCATCAGTGAGTTCTTTTTGTATCCTTTCTTCAAATGTGTGCAGCATCAGTGCGTTCTTGTTTCCTTTCTTGAAATACGTGCATCATCAGTGAGTTCTTGTTGTTTCATGTCTTCAAATTGGTGCAGCATCAGTGAGTTCTTGTTTCTTGCTTCACATGTTTGCAGCATCAGTGAGTTCTTTTTTGTTTCCTGTCTTCAAATGAGTGCACCATCAATGAGTTCTTGTTGTTTCCTGGCCTTGATTTCAAATATCCAGTATTTAACCTTATCTTTCTGACTGTTAAATCACTGAATAACCACAGTGTTGCAACAAGATAATACTGACAGAGGCACATTGTGATGTTGTACATTATCTGGGAGGTCATGTAGTGTCCAGAGATCAAACATACAATAGGCTTACTGTGTGTATCATTATATAAATCATTCCAACATCAGAGACCAACCTGCAGGTTGAACAGACTCTGTTGAATGTCTGTAGGATGTTGTCGCTGTAGAAGCTAGTGGTGCTGTTGGCTGTCTGTCAGATGTTGCTCGAGCCATATTTTGTTGTTGACAAGAAAGCTGATTTACTGCAACACCCACTGATGTCCCTGTCAAAGAATGGAGGGAAAAGACAAATAACTCCAGTAATATCAAAGGCCACAGAAACATTCAGCCTGGTTTGATTGTGGTTTCAGAATCACTTTAATTGCACACGGATATCTCCATAAGCCCTACAACCCGACAGTCATGTGTTTACATCATATTCCAGGCGGGGATATTTTGCTATTGACAAAAATGTGTTGCATGAATTTTCTGGGAAGTAAAGGTGGGGCTGGCGTAAAATTATGGGCTATCACTACATATTGAATATAACGGGAACATAGGTCAGTCGTTTACTTTTACCACAGTTCCTTGTGGGTGATTATCATGGCCGCCTGTCCATGTCCAGAGTTGTTTCGGTCTCTTCCATAATAAAGCTACCCATGTACACGGACTACTTGTACCATAATAAACCAATTCATGTACATGGACAAGCCGTATCATAATATACCCATCCATGTACACGGACTAACTGTACTATAATATACCCATCCATGTACACGGACTAACTGTGCCATAATAAATCCATCAATGTACACGGACTAACTGTACCATAATATGCCCATCAATGTACATGGACTAGCTTTACCATTTAAAGTACAGAGAATAACTGTAAAATTCCATATACAACGACATGTTTTTTGTCCACAAAGAATGATGATGACCATTCATTTCATCCAGTGGGGTTAAAAGTACAGAACCGTGAGTTCTAGGATGGCTGGTAAGGCCTATTTTGGCTCGAAATGTTCCTTTACAATGTAGGCAAAGAATGCTTGACGTTCCAGGAGAAGGATCTCTTGCAGTGGTTTCTCTGTCTAGCCTTTTTTCACAGCTCTTGCAGTTCTGTTTGCTTCACAAGTGACTGCACCCTGGCGTAATGATTTATGTCAAGAATTTCGGTCTTTGGCAGTAGTCTCCCAAGTGTCGTGATGAATTTCAAAAGCTTTTGGTGAGATCTTCAGTGTCCTTAAAACATTTCCTCTGACCGCCTTGGGAGCGTTTACCACAACGCAGATCGCCGTAAAATAAATTCGTTTAGGGAGCCTGTGATCTGGCATGCGAGTCAAGTGACCAGCCCAGCGAATCCGGTCCTTCATTAGTAGAGTGTAGATACTGGGCATGGACGCTCTTTCTAGGACTTTCGTGTCTAGGATCTTGTCTTGCCATTTAATCTTCAATAGCTTCCTAAGGCAGACTGTGTGGAAGTGGTTTAATTTCATAGAATGTCGCTGGTAAACAGTCCAGGTTTCAAAAGCGTATAGCAGTGTGGATAATACAACTGCTTTGTAGACTTTCAACTTTGTTTCCTGGCTTATTCTATTTCTGTCCTACACATTCTGGTACAGTTTGCCAAAGGCCACGCTGGCCTTGGAGATTCTTGCATTCACTTCATCATCAATTGTGGCAGCTTGTGACACAGTTCTGCCAAGATAGGTGAATTTGTCCACAACACTTAGTCTATGACCATCCACTTTGATATTCGGCACGGTGTGATTAATCCCTGGAGCTGGCTGGTACTGTTTCATTTAAAGTCCAACGACTAAATATAACATTTACAATACAACGATTTACTTTAACATTTACAATACAACAATGACATATTTCAACAGACCTCCACAATGTCTAATCTCTGTTGAACTTTACAATGCCAGCTCTCTATACACCTCCACAATATCAGCTCTCGAGAGAACTCCACAAGGTCAGCTCTCTATAAATCTTAACAGTACATGATCTCTATAGTCCTCGAGAATGCTTGTTCTCTATACATCTTCACAATGTCGGATCTCTATAGACCACAATATCAGCTCTCTATAGACCTTCACAATGTCAGCTCTCCAAAGACCTACGCAATATCAGTTCTCTGCCGGTCTCCCTGGCGAAGGAGTTAACTACTTTCTCCGTAATCCCGTATATCCACGTGAGGAACACAGCTGAGTGAGATTCGGCAGCGGATCGCCTCGCGTTGGTTACTTACGGTGTATGAGCGTAATCTTGCCAAGAACATCAACAGCAGCTGAAAAATGCTGGTGTTGACTGCAACTTCCTGTAAGGGATATGCAACTTAAACAAAAATATCAGCTCTCTATAGACCTCCACAATGTCAGCTTTCTATAGACCTCCACAATTTCAGTTCTCTATAGACCTCCACTTGTCTTTTATGACCTGCTCACACTACCTGCTTGTTATGACCTGGTAGTTCTGAACTGCTGGTTTTTTTTATCTGTTAGTTCTAACCTGATAGTAGCTGCTAGTACTTACGTGTTAGTACTTACGTACCGGATAATTATCTACTAGTTCTCACCTGATAGTTCGTCACATTTGTCACATAGGAACTCAATGGCAGTGTCTATCATGTGACATAACTCCTGATACTCCACGTTGTTGTCTCCCCCTTGTGGCCACGAATCTCCTGCTGCAAGTATCTGCAAAAGCACAGCCATTCCAATAGGTAAGCTACTGAACAGTAAATGTGAAACAAGTTCATCAACACGGATGTCCAGACAAGGAGAGATGCATCACTAAACTGACCACACAACCTCACAGGCAACTACTGGAAGCGTCAGTGGACAGGACCAGAGCTGAGTATTTAAAGTGTAAATGTCAGCACCACTCTCAGAGATAACTCCCCGCCTCACTACGCCATGAGCTGGGATATATGGACGCCTCACACTTCAAGGGAGCCGAGTGTGCGCCGTGGGTAACATGCTAGCTGGCCGACACTGTGGTCATGTGTTCGAGGCCAACAGATTGTGTGTTTATATTGACCTGGGCTCCTGGTCGACGCAGCCTAACATGGGTGCCAAGGAAGTAAGAGCGGTCGGCGTAATGTTGACCACATCGTGCATCAAGAGGTCAATAAACACATGGGGCCGGCGTAATATTGACCACATCGTGCATCAAGAGCTCTATAAACATGTGGGGCCGGTGTAATGTTGACCACATCGTGCCTCAAGAGCTCTATAAACATGTGGGGCCGGCGTAATGTTGACCACATCGTGCCTCAAGAGCTCTATAAACATGTGGGGCCGGCGTAATGTTGACCACATCGTGCATCAAGAGCTCTATAAACATGTGGGGCCGGCGTAATGTTGACCACATCGTGCATCAATGGCTCTATAAACATGTGGGGCCGGTGTAATGTTGACCACATAGTGCATCAAGAGCTCTATAAACATGTTGGGTCGGTGTAATGTTGACCACATCGTGCATCAAGAGCTCTATAAACATATGGGGCCGGTGTAATGTTGACCACATCGTGCATCAAGAGCTCTATAAACATGTGGGGTCGGCGTAATGTTGACCACATCGTGCATCAAGAGGTCTATAAACATGTGGGGTCGGCGTAATGTTGACCACATCGTGCATCAAGAGCTCTATAAACATGTGGGGTCGGCGTAATGTTGACCACATCGTGCATCAAGAGCTCTATAAACATGTGGGGTCGGCGTAATGTTGACCACATCGTGCATCAAGAGCTCTATAAACATGTGGGGCCGGCGTAATGTTGACCACATCGTGCCTCAAGAGCTCTATAAACATGTGAGACAGGCGTAATGTTGACAACATCGTGCCTCAAGAGCTCTATAAACATGTGAGACAGGCGTAATGTTGACCAAATCTTGCATCAAGAGCTCTATAAACATGTGGGGTCGGCGTAATGTTGACCACATCGTGCATCAAGAGCTCTATAAACATGTGGAGGCCGGCGTAATGTTGACCACATCGTGCATCGAGAGCTCTATAAACATGTGGGGTCGGCGTAATGTTGACCACATCGTGCATCAAGAGCGCTATAAACATGTGGGGCCGGCGTAATGTTGACCACATCGTGCATCAAGAGCTCTATAAACATGTGGGGTCGGCGTAATGTTGACCACATCGTGCATCAAGAGCTCTATAAACATGTGGGGCCGGTGTAATGTTGACCACATCGTGCATCAAGAGCTCTATAAACATGTGAGACAGGTGTAATGTTGACCACATCGTGCATCAAGAGCTTTATAAGCATGTGAGACAGGTGTAATGTTGACCACATCGTGCATCAAGAGCTCTATAAACATGTGGGGCCGGTGTAATGTTGACCACATCGTGCATCAAGAGCTCTATAAACATGTGGCACCGGCGTAATGTTGACCACATCGTGCAGCAAGTGATCTATAAACATGTGGGGCCGGTGTAATGTTTACCACATCGTGCATCAAGAGATCTATAAATATGTGGGGGCCGGTGTAATGTTTACCACATCGTGCATCAAGAGATCTATACACATGTGGCACCGGCGTAATGTTGACCACATCATGCAGCAAGTGATCTATAAACATGTGGCACCGGCGTAATGTTGACCACATCGTGCAGCAAGTGATCTATAAACATGTTGGGCCGGTGTAATGTTGACCACATCGTGCATCAAGAGATCTATAAACATGTGGCACCGGCGTAATGTTGACCACATCGTGCATCAAGAGATCTATAAACATGTGGTACCGGCGTAATGTTGACCACATCGTGCATCAAGAGATCTATAAACACGTGGGGCCGGTGTAATGTTTACCACATCGTGTATCAAGAGATCTATAAACATGTGGGGCCGGCGTAATGTTGACCACATCGTGCATCCAGAGGTCTATAAACATGTGGGACCGGGGTAATGTTGACCACATCGTGCATCCAGAGGTCTATAAACATGTGGGACCGGGGTAATGTTGACCACATCGTGCATCAAGAGATCTATAAACATGTGGTACCGGCGTAATGTTGACCACATCGTGCATCAAGAGATCTATAAACACGTGGGGCCGGTGTAATGTTTACCACATCGTGTATCAAGAGATCTATAAACATGTGGGGCCGGCGTAATGTTGACCACATCGTGCATCCAGAGGTCTATAAACATGTGGGACCGGGGTAATGTTGACCACATCGTGCATCCAGAGGTCTATAAACATGTGGGGCTAGCACCATATGTCCACTACACGCATAGGCAGGTAAAAGTGTCCAGTACTTTACTACTAACACTTCACAGCCCAATACCAATATCTGCCTAGACACTTTCATTGGACAAGATCTGTTAACAGAAGAATTATTGTTTTCTGGAACCCACAGGGCAGAAGACAAGAGTGGAGCCACGGGACAGAAGACATAGAGGGTGGCATACAATGCACGGAGAAGGGAATTAGAAATTGAGAAGAAAGATATGGGGATCTGCAGGAGATAGCAACAATTGGGACGGCTCAGCTTGGCTTGGCTGATGACCTATGCTCCAATAAGTGATACAGTGCAGAAGAAGATTACCCTGGTGCAGTGCAGAAGAAGGTCTATAGCAGACAATGCCTTTGAGAATGAAGTGTTAGACCTTCACATGTTCAAGGTTACATGACAACGATGTCAGGTGGTCAATTTTCTTTAAGTTGCTTCCTTGTTCAGACAATTCCCAGAATATTCTGCAAATTATCCAGTACTCATCGCAAGAGCCTGGCCCACCCAAGAGCCATATTTGTCACATGAAATAAAACATCTACTCACTACTGGGGATTGAATCATGTCCTCTGACGTGGCTAGAAAGCTCGCTAACCACAATGTCACCACGCCTCCTTGTAGGCTAAATACTCAACTTGGTGAAGCCCAGCATTAGAGGGCCGGAACTGTTGGCGGCTGTGAGCTGGTAACGAGAGTAGAGTTGAGAAATACTCATGTGAGTGGTTGCATGGCCTCTGTGGAGTTGGCGAGGTATTCAGTGTGTTCATCTGATGTGTGCTCTAAGAGAATGTTCTAGTCTACGAGACATACTCTCTGATGGCTATAGTTTACATCTGACATCCCATGGAGATGGCCCAGGCGCGTGTGATCTTCTTCCTTAAACCTCCCCGTGAATGCCTCCAATAAAAGCAGCAGCCAGTTTCAGGATCATGACATCCGCGTACAGGTTTTGGCGGGAAGAAGTTGCTGGACGCAATGGTAAGTTGGGCAGGTCTGTAGAAGATTTTTTTTTTTTTTTTTTTTTTGGCGCTCGCTCGCTTTGAACTCGAGCGTAGTATATAACACTATTTATAGTAGTGATGGACCGAATTTTGTATGGGACTATACCTCACATACACACACATATACACACGCGCACAGAGAGAGAGAGAGAGAGAGAGAGAGAGAGAGAGACAGAGAGAGAGAGAGAGAGAGAGAGAGAGAGAGAGAGAGAGACATATTGACACTTTAATATTGAAGATATTGAAAATTAATCACCTTGAATGTTCAAGATAAGCATCATTGGGCATGTGTTTTAAGTTGGTCGTTTGTCCAGTTACTGAGATACTGCTCGTAGAAAAACTAAGAAGTATACAAGTTGGTGGAACGCAGAAGTAAAGAAAGCGGTAAAAGAAAAAAAGGAAAAATATAAAAAGTGGTTGAAGAGCAAACAGGAATGTGATCTCATAGAATACAGAATATCGAGAAGACATGTGAGTAGAATAGTAAAGAGGGAAAAACAGAAAGACTGGGAAGAGTATGGAGAAACCCTAAATAAAAACTACAAGGAGGCAACCAGAAACTTCTACAAAAAGATAAGTGCAATGCGAACCAGAGGAGTACCCTTTGACCCAACTGAAATAATTAACAGCGAAAATGGAGAACCAATAAGTGAACAAAAACACATCCTAATAAGATGGAAGCAGTATTTCGAACAACTTCTCAACATCCCATCAGATGTCACAGGAATTCAAGAGACCTACACAGATGTCACCGAGGAACTAGAACCAGACATACTAAAAGAAGAAATTATAGAAGCCATCAGATTAGCCCCATTGAACAAATCACCAGGACAGGATGAAATACCAAATGAACTAATTAAAGCAGCAAGGGAAGTAGGAACAGCTTGGCTACATAGACTATTCAACCATGTTTGGGTAGAACAACAGACACCACGAGACTGGGGAAACGCCATAATTATCCCAATTTGGAAAAACAAAGGCAGCAAAAGAGATTGCACACAATACAGAGGCATTTCACTGTTGAGTCATACTGGGAAAATATTTTGCAAAATTCTTGAAAAAAGATTACGAACTACTTTAGAACCCCAGCTAAGCGAAACGCAGCTTGGATTTAGGAAAAACAAAGGATGCACAGACGCCATTTTTGCTCTTAGACAACTTATAGAAAAATCAATTGAATTCAATGAAACACTCTACTTAGCCTTTGTTGACCAAGAAAAGGCATTTGATAGGGTAGATAGAAACAAGCTGTGGGAAATCCTTAAACAATATGGAGTGAGCACACATCTAACAAACCTATGTAGAAGTTTATACGACAACAGTGAATGCATAGTGAGAGCAACTGGAGGACACTCAGAACCCTTCACAATAAGATCTGGAGTACGACAAGGTTGTGTCCTGTCCCCTCTCTTGTTCATAACATATATAGACAACATATGTAAAGAAACCAGCCAAGCAGAGACAGCAAGAATACCGCATGACGAGAACACAGAAGAAGAACCATCTGCAAATCTAACCATTAGAGAACTCCTGTTTGCGGACGACCAAGCACTAATAGCAAAATCAGAAGCTGAATTACAAGACCACATGAATAGTCTAAACGAAATGTGTAGGGAACATAACATGAAAATTAGCACAAGCAAAACAGAGGTAATGACTATAACTAAAGAAGAACAAACAGCAGCAATTCACCTAAACGAACATCCCTTGAAACAAGTAAAGAGCTTCAAGTACCTAGGAAGTATAATATCATCAAATGGCAGATCAGAAGACGAGATCGAAAATAGGTGCAATAAGGCAAATCAACTCATTGGACAAATGGCACCAATACTAAAGAACAAACATGTATCAATAACTACTAAGAAAGCACTTTACAACACAATCTTCCTACCAACTCTGTGCTACCAATGCCAAACCTGGACAATGACAGAAAAAGAGAAAAGAAAAATCACAACAACAGAAATGAGGTTCCTGAGAAGAATACTCAACGTATCAAGAAGAGATAAGATCAGAAATGAAGAAATCAGGACTAAAGTGGGGGTTAAAGCTGCTCTAGATTTTATTAGAAAGCAGCAAGTCAAATGGTTTGGCCATGCAAGTAGGCTACCAGTCAACAGCATGCCACAACAGGCAATGACGTACAGACCAGATGGAAACAGAGGAAGAGGCCGACCACGTAAACGCTGGACGGAGGGAATAACAGAATCCATGGGAATGTCGATATACGAAGCCCATAACCGGGCACTCTCACGAAGTTTATACTTCACCTCGACACCGCAAGGTACAAGAGGAACATGATGAGATGAGATGAGATGAGAGTTTGTCCAGTTAGGACTAGAGGTCATGTGTAGACATCACAAGAACACGAGGGGTCTAGAAGAAGAGGAGGAGAAAGAAGGAGAAGAAGAGGAAGAGTAGGAGCGTCAGAGGGAGGATGAGTGAATGAAGGCTGAGGGTAAGGGTGAGCGAGAGAAGAAGAAACAAAGAAACTGAATAAGGAGTAAGCGAATACATTCAGCATACGAAATATAGGACATGGTTATTGTCCAGACCATGACGCGAAGTGGAAACATTCAGCTAGCCGCTGACTGTTGTACACAAGTCGGTACTCGGTGATTGTTGTACCCCAGTCTGTACTGGATGGGGAATGTGGTCAACATCTCGCCTATAGCCTTGACTTCCCATAACATCTCCTGGCACACAATGAAGGCTTGTCCACATGGGATCCGATGCGATTAAAAGCTTTTAACGCCTGCAAAAGGGTGTGGGTGTAGCTTCGAACACATAACCACTACGCCGTCAGACAAGTGTGCTAGCCACGATGCCACCGTGACTTTCCTTTAATCATGGAGCATATATGTGAAAAACATAAAACGCAATTGACTACCACTGTCACCCAGACACTTGATGAAAACGATGATGGTTATAATGAAGATAACATTTTGGACAACTTAGCTGCCTTGACTTATTGAAAACAGCAAACAACTAGACATAATTCAAACATGCCTTGTTGACGTAATCTCCGACAGCGCTGATCAAATGGTCTCCCTGATCTTTCAAGAATTTCAGCTTGTGGGAGATGAAAGTTGCTTTCCTCTGATTAGCAGAGGCCATCTGTGCAATACTTGGGTAGCTCTCTAGTCCTAGAAAAGTGGATAATAAACATCTTAGTAATTTATTGAAGCAGATACAATCATTAATGTCTGCACTATACCCAAATTTATTGTAGATCGAATGTGTTAATGTGTCCACTCTACGACAAGAGTTAGTCACATAGAGCCAAGATGGTAGCGTGGGAGTGTTGGCTTAAAGATAATACCGCTGACAATGCTGACTTGAAACAATGGCTCGTACACACAAGAATCTGGCAGATGCTCGAACGTCAGGATGTTCGGCGGCGCTGGTATAACATGTATTCCCTGTGGATGCACATACTATATTCCCCCACTCCCAGTATAAGATATTTTTAGACACAATGTTCAGTCGTACAGGGGTGAAACCTATAAACATTCATAAGCGAATGAATGTTATGCATGTCTGTCAGTCCAGAAAGTGTATGAGTGGACTAGGAAGTTTCAAAGCGGCGTGACTTCTGTGACAGACTGTTCACTGTTCAGCACATCACATAGCCCATGATACGATACAGTGCCACGGAGTGTCTGCTAGATGGGTGCCATGGCAACTTACTCCAGAGTTGAAACAATGACGCATTGAAGCTTGTCAAGAACTAACCCTCAGTGATTTCCACCTGTTTGGACAACTCAAAGAGTCATTGGGAGGAAAGACGTTTCGGTCTGATGAAGAGCTACAGCAGGTGGTGCATGAGTGGTTACACACGCAACCAAGAGTTTTGTTTAACAGGTATCCAAGCACGTTATCTGCTCTGGAGGATAAGCATTGAAAGCAGTGATGACTACATCGAACTCGTACACTTGTTCTATACTTTTCAGAATATATTCACACAAATAAATACATTCACGGTTTTCATTTGAAATCTTCTGCATGTCAAAAGTGGGGCAGTCAGCTTTAAACTGTCTTTATCACGTCACCGTGTTAGTCCCCACCGTGATGTCACGTGCTGAACATCTTGACATCCTTAACAATAATTTTGACAGATTACAAGACGATGGCATGGTTATTGTAAATTCTATCATACTTTTAAGGTTTTAATTGATTGATTGATTGATTGATTGATTTAGGAACCGACATCACAGCATTCGGGGCATTCCCACAAGCGATCCGTCGCCGTCCTTAGCAGCCAGAGAAGAGTTCCAACACCAATAATACCAGTATCAATCTGATTATATCTCCGTCTCGCCTTTCCTCTGAGCGTCGAGCATCGGCCAGATCCCCCTCGTCACTCCTCGCTTTCTCATTCTTGCCAGACCATGGTGATCCATGGTGTGCACGTGCTCCCACAAGGCCGCAACCATGTCTGCCTTGTCATGTATCAATACTCCACCAAGTTTTGCCGAGCCAGCCAATCTGTCCGTCTGTTCGTTCCCCAGCACACCAGCATGCCCCGGAGAAAAGATCCAGGCGATGCTTGTCACCCGTGACCCCCGAAGCGAAGCAAGCCACTCTGCCCGAAGCTTGCCTGTCCTCACCTTCCACAGCATGCTTTCTGAGTCAGTTACAATCACGATGTGTGTGTGTGTGTATCGTATTCTCTATCCAGCGGAAAGCTGCAGTGACCGCCTCCACCTCCAATCTTAAGCTAGATGTTGTAGTATCATATGCCAGGCTCTCCTGCACCAAATGTCGACCATTAGCTTTTGCTAAGAACCCCCAGGCACTTCTCCTACCTCTCAACACTGACCCATCTGTGTAGATAATCACATCACCCGAGCGAGCATTATCCCGAATTAGTTGCTGGATTTCCACTTCCGTGACCCCTGCTGGCCACTCCCTGCACTCCCGGCTAAATGTGATTATAACTGCACAAGTCTGACTGCTGCGCTGGCACTCTGACCCACTCCTCTCCTCGCCTAATGTTCTCCAAGAGGCACACCTGTCTGATCGTATCCTCCGCCTGAGCCATCCATGATTTCTTTCTTATCAGTCTCTGACCCTTAACTGCGTCCAGCGCTTCATGCAACGGATGATCTGCGTCTGCACCTGCTCTGAGGTATACCTTCGCCTGCATCACCTTGAGCCTACCAGCAACAGTCAGCAGACCAAGGATGTAACGCATACACACTACTGGGGTATCTCTGGTGCATCACAGAATGACTCGCATAGCGTCGTTCTGTATGCGCTCTAATTTCACCAGCTGACTCTTTGAGACAGTGAGCAGTCCTAGTCCATAATCAATCACTGAGAGGGTCAAGTGCTGGTATAGTGTAAAAAGCATTCTCTGCTCTGTGTCCATTGCAGCCAAAGTTTTAAATGCATTGAGTCCCTTTTGAGACCTTGTCACAACCGTCCCCACATGGTCCTTGAAAGTTTCAATTTTAATCTATGGTTATTCTATTATAATCTATTCTATTCTAATCTATGGCTTTGGATTAATCTTAATCTAAGGTTTCTATTTTAATCTCTTTAAATGTAATCTTAAGGTTTTAATTTGAAGCTCCATGGTATAATCTTCCCATTTATAACATGTCTCCCAATCTTAACTGTCCAGTGCTTCTGTTTATGTAATCTTCTCATTTATACCATTGTTTTCCTGCTAATTTTGCTTGCAACTGAGCAGAACAAGACACTCACTTGTCCTCATCTCATCGTGTTCCTCTTGTACCTTGCGGTGTCGAGGTGAAGTAAAAACATCGTGAGAGTGCCGGATTATGGGCTTCATATATCAATATTCCCATGGACTCTGGTATTCCCCTTCCTTCCATCGTTTACGTGGTCGGCCCCTTCCTCTGCTTCCATTTGGTCTGTACAGCAGTGCTTGTTGTGGTATACTGTTAGTTGGTGACCTACTTGCACGGCCAAACCATTGTAGTTGCTGCCTTCAAATAAAATCTAGCGCTGCTATAACCCTAACTCTAGTCCTCTTTTCTTTATTTCTGTTCTTATCTCTTCTTGATACGTTGAATATTCTTCTCAGTTTTATTCTTTCTGTTTTTAGTAATGTTTCTTTTCTCTTTTTCCGCCTTTGTCAAGATTTGGCATTGGTAGCATAGAGTTGGTAGGAACATTGTGTTATAAAGTGCTTTCTTTTTTTTTTTTTTTTTCCGCGTTTCCATCCTGTTTCAGGATATTGCGGTCAACACCAGCATCTTTCAGCTGTATATTGATTCCTAGGCTAGATTACGCTCATCAGCACGCCACGACTTTCTGAGCGACCGGCTCCATACTCTCATAAGTCACTTTTGCGATTCGAACCACTGCTAATTCTCGTCGCGTCACGTGACGAGAGTATTCGGGGTTAGCGGAGAAAGCTGCTAACCCCTCGGCCATGGAGAAAGTGCTTTCTTAGTAACTATTAATACATGTTTGTTCTTTAGTATTGCTATCATTTGTCCAGTGAGTTGGTTTGCCTCATTGCATCTATTTTCGATCTCATCTTCTGATTTGCCATTTGATGATATTATACTTCCTAGGTACTTGAAACTCTTTACTTGTTTCAGGGGATGTTCGTTTGGGTGAGTTGTTGTTGTTTTGTCTTCTTTAGTTATAGTCATTACATCTGTTTTACCTGTGCTAATGTTCATCTTATGTTCGATACACATTTCGTTTAGACTATTTATGTGGTCTTGTAATTCAGCTTCTGATTTTGCTATTAGTGCTTGGTCGTCCGCAAACAGGAGTTCTCTAATGGTGGAATTTGCAGATGGTTCTTCTTCTTTGTCCTCGTCATGCAGTGTTTTTGCGATCTCTGTTTGACTGGTTTCTTTACATATGTTATCTATATATGTTATGAACAAGAGAGGGGACAGGACACAACCTTGTTGTACTCATGATCGTATGGTGAATGGTTCTGAGTGTCCTCCAGTTGCTCTCACTATGTATTCACTGTTGTCGTATAAGCTTCTACATAGGATTTTTAGATATGTTCTCCCTTTTTTTTTTTTTTTTTTAGCATATCCTTTACAGGACTTAGCTGTCAACACCAGCATCTTTCAGCTGTATGTTGATCTCTTGGCAAGATTACGCTCAGTATTTTGCCATTGCTTTCTGAGCGGCCGGCTCAGTATCCCGCAAGTCACGAGCGGGGGTCGAACCGCCTCAGCTCTCGCTCCGCTACGAGACTCTGCGTGATAAACGGGATTACAGAGAGAAAGTGTTGTAATCCTACAGCCAGAGAGACCGGCTATGTTCTCACTCCATATTTTATTAAGGAATTCCCACACCTTATTTCTATTTACTCTTTTAAATGCCTTTTCTTGATCGACAAAGGCTAAGCAGAGTGGTGTATTAAATCTGACTGATTTTTCTATAAGTTGTCTAAGAACAAAAATGGCATCAGTGCATCCTTTGTTTTCCCTAAATCCAAGGTGTGTTGCGCTTAGCTCGTATTCTATACTAGCTCGTAATCTGTTCTCAAGAATTTTGCAAACTATTTTACCAGTGTGACTTAAAAGGAAAATGCCACTGTATTGTGTGCTGTCTTTTTTACTGCCTTTGTTCTTCCAAGCTGGGATAATTATAGCGTTTTCCTAGTCTCGTGGTGTCTGTTGTTCTACCTAAACATTGTTGAATAGTCTATGTAGCCATGCTGCTCCTACTTCTCTTGCTGCTTTTGTCCTGACAGTTGGAAATGGTTGTCAAACGCCAAGGTAAAAGACCTTCATGTTGATGACGAAAAGCAAGGGGAAACCGACTCATTATCTTCCTAAAACTTCATGAGTGCCCACATTTTAGAGCAGTGAACGATGTTAATCGCTGTCTTATGACATTTTCGTTGGGTAAGCACAGCCATGAGCCACAGTTAACACCTGACCGTCATCCTGTTTATCATCTTCTCTATTATACAATTGTCTTCCTGCTAACTTGTATAGTCAGGCTGGTTTTGATATCTTCTCTTGCATACCAATGTCTTCTGTTCTGAAATTCCCAACCCGCCCTGTTTATGTTATCTTACCATGTATACCATTGTATTCCGGTCTACACTTTATAGACCATTTATGATGAGGATTGGCTGTAATGAGACTCCAACAGCTTCTACGCTGCGTTTTCAATGTCTATTCAAGAAAGCTTCTTCCAGTCAATATCTTAATGTTGTCCACCCAATTGCCACATGTAACTGTATCTTTCTGTCATCTCTGGATGTTGTCCATCAATATGTCACATGTAATGACTTCACAATAGATAAAATGGGCGTTTAAGTATTAAAGCTTTCCTCAGCGAATAAATATCAAATACACAAATTGTGACGTGCGCGGTAGCCAAGTTGATAGCGGGCAGCGCTGGTAATGTCGTGAGCTCGGTCGTATGCATGTTTTACGTCTGGACTCGTCGCTTGCCAAAGTGAGGGGAAGATTGGTCACCTACTCCTCGTTGCTCTCAGACCTACTCATGATGATGGCGTTATCACATACCCATAGCAGAAAACTGATTTTGTTTTCAAAGTGTAGTAATACGCTATCTAACACGGAAAGCTGCATGTTATATGTTTAAATATACAATGATTGCTAGTTCTGGGATCCATATGACGGGTATTGGCACTGTATCTTGAACTTGGTTAGCCTACACCAACATGCAAGACTTAAGTGGAGTCTGTGAGCCACAGGGAAGGGGGCGGATCCCTCGAACAACCTGAACATTGTTTTAGAATTACGAATCTCATTCGAAACTCAACGATTAAACCAGACTCTATTAAATCACCCTTAGTCGGCGATTAAACTAAACGTGTACATACACTTTAACAAACCTTGCGAAGCCTAAAATCCAAGAATAAAGGAAAAGAGAAATTGTGGGTTAGTAGTGGGAGTCCTGGTCCTCTGTGAAACAAAATGTACGTGCGATACTGCAACACCTGAAGTCCATTTCAGAAAGGGAAATTCCCGAAATGTATTTCCGAGATTATATTTACTGGCTCGTGACTACCTGAGGTGGTCCCCCGCAATTATAGAGGAACTGAATGATACAGATGAATTAATGTCCATTATTATAGCATGGGTATCCAGTATTTCGTACCAATTTTTCCGAGCTTATGTGATTTGGGCGGGGGAGGTGGGAGGGAAAATGGGAGGGG
This sequence comes from Cepaea hortensis, assembly GCA_963921405.1. Classification (NCBI taxonomy): domain Eukaryota; kingdom Metazoa; phylum Mollusca; class Gastropoda; order Stylommatophora; family Helicidae; genus Cepaea; species Cepaea hortensis. Next base: position 18,314,862 of record OY992891.1, read on the forward strand.
GTTAATATTCACGTCAGGGAGCTTTTATTTACTGTTTTGTTTTGTATAATCCCGGTTATAGTCGTTAAATATCCACGTAATAACTATTTATAGCAACGGCATTGTCAGGTGAACAACATCGACAAAGCACACGACTGAAATTCTCTGATTATACGAAGGGCTTGGCAACCGTGATGGCACAGTGATGAATGCGCTAGCCTGTCAAAACAGTGTTGCGAGTTCAACCCCCATCAGAAGCAGGGTTATTGTGTCCCACCAGTACGGCTCTGGGGTCGACCCAGCCTCATCAACATGGCTACCGGATATTTCCAAAATTTTCTGAGAGTTGGTAAAGGAAGACAGGAAGCTGGGAAGGTAACCAGGCACCGCACCTCCTATATCCTGACCTAGTTTATGTGAAGACTAGACACTTTACAGCTCAATGGCAGTGCCATGAGTCAAATAAGGATAGATAACAGAGAGGGAGTAGTCTAATGTAATTAACCTAGAATTACAGAAGAGAACTGAAATTGCATCCTACAATGTCTCGATACAGTTAATATGAGCAGAGAAAAGGTAGACAAGGGAGACAATACAAGAACACGAGAGCAAGAGTTAGATTCTCTTGCCCAGGGTTACAGAGAGTGGTCAGGACAGATCAAAAACATCACGGGCCAAGTGTGACGCACGCATAAAGTGAGCGACTCGAAGTTAGCTGAGGGGTGGAAAGGATTTGAAAACTGAAAACTCACTCTGTGGCTCAGGGTCAGACTGGAAACATCCAACGCTCTACGTTGAAGAAAATACAACCAATTGCCTTGTTAAAGATTCAGTTTATTTGAAGTGCATCGTCAGTAATCTGACGTAGCATCAGCAACTTGTACGACGCTAATTCGCCAGATTTCAGTGCGTGATGGTGAAACCGCCAGCTTGATTCAATGGGACGTTGTGAAACTGTGCTAATGTGAGACCCAGTGAATGTGTGTAGGGAAGTGTTCATGGTTGACACTCGTAAGTAGACGCTATGTATATTCTTTACCAAGGTTGTTTGTTAACAAGATGATGGGGACCTTGACGACAGAAGAGATTAGACCCAGGCCACCCCAGACATACTAACGTTCGCTTAGGCAACTGAGAGTGTTGCGCATGAAGCAAGACGCGACTGGGTCAGCGTGTTAGATGCTGAGGTGTGTTCAATAACAGTGGTGAAATCGCTGGGACACAGTCCTTCTTCAGTTGTTCTTCAGTGTGTTAAACGTGCCATGAGTTGTCAATTGTACGAGCCAGAATTGAAAGGAAGAACAACACTCCTAATCACACCATGGCAGGCAGTCTCTGCTGCAGGACTACATTTACCCTTTTTATTCAAGTTATTTAACTCCAAAAAGATATCAGGGTTTTCTCAAATATAATGTTGGCTGTTTTGTAAACTGTTAAAAATTATAATGTTTGTTATTTTCATGTTTATTTCACAACTACATATAATTTCTGTGAACAGTAAATCGCATGTTTACGGTAATCAGCAAGCACAATGCTAACTATATGACAACTGAAGTATACTCTCGGGAGGCTGGCTTCAGTTTACAGAATCGAATAAATCGCAGCTGCTGTGTTGTGGCTAGTTAGTTAGTCGAGGTTCCAACTTCACGGCAGCGGGTCGTCCCCATTATGCTCCATTCCTGTGCCAGTGAATATAACACAAAATGATCCCCACTGTCCAATGTGAAAAGTGGAATAGACAGGAGTTTTGGCAATCCAACAGCCCGCACAGGTACACTGTGCATAATGCCGTCGCCAGAATGCCAACACAAAATTCATCCACGAAAACCACAGTTAATCGTCGATGGACTCGGGAGTCACCAGAAAGACCTCATTGACAAGGGTTTTCTCACATGGCTCGGTCTTTTACCGCAGGGCTGTCAAAGTCTCACATCTGAGGTTGCGACGCGTTGGCTCTGCCAACGCCAGGCGACATAACAACGCGCAACCCTGAGTGATGTTAAACACTACAGAGGGAATGCGGCGTCTTCGACGACGCCCGTATAAGCAGCCAAGCACAGCAACTGAGCGACGCTAAAATAACCGCTGGTCAGCGGTACACCCCGTGAACCTTGCAGGGGTCACACCAGCTGACTTGAGCGCCGACTAGCGTGTAGAACGAAAAGGCCAGGCAGACCGGGTTAGGCGTTTGTATGAACAGGTCGCATGAGTCTGCGAGTGGTTTTGAATCTGCATTGAGAGCTAGCCTGTGTGACAGTGGGAGACTGGTTCGAATGCTTGAGTATTTTGGCTTGTAAGTGATATGTATATTGATTGCATGTATCCTTATGTATTGTATTGATTTTGTTCATGCCGTAATGATTGCTATGGATTGTCATTGCGCGATGTCTGTGCGATAATGAATGCAGCGCGTAAATAAAGCTTGTAAATAACAGTTTCGGATATTCACTTCGTGTGATTTGATAGTTTGATACTGCTTCACACTTGCCAGAAAACGATCTACTTATCTTGCTCTACGCAAGACTCTGACAGGGCGACCCACCGAAAGTGTCGCATAAAGCACGAACTCCGCAGCTTCAGCGCCGACTCCCAGGAGTCTCCTGAAATATGCACTGGTGAACCGATAAGGCAATTCAGTCAACTCTGCAACAGCCGGTAGCCATTGTTCCGAACATGCAGGTCACTGTACAGGACATATGTAAAAGCATTCCACGCGAATTTCACAGCTCACAGTGTCGCCCACGCACTCACTCAGTAGCAGGGCGACGGAACCATGTACTACCAGTCCAACATGAGGAAAATGCGATTGGAAACCGTAGCTGCAAGCATAAACACGCCACAGGCCTCAACGGTTCAACGCCTACCGCCATGTAGGCGACCGGAAGTCCTGCTGTGTTGTGGCTGCGAGAGTGATATTAGTTAGCGGCCAATAGGGAAACAAGCTAACTGATTGGTAGAGATGCGGGTTTGCAAGATGAACATGGTGTACGGAGTGCCATGTCTATAGTGTGATAGCAAGGTACGGCCGAGGAGCTGGGTGGTCGAGTTCTAAAGATGACGTCAGCTAGTTGTCGAACATGGAGGAGGACTGGAAGGGGGGACACGTGATGGGAATGGGTCCACCAGAAATCAGTTTTAGCAACTCTAAGATGACCAAACATTCGTTTACAAGTCGGTGATACCACTTTTGGTGATCAGAAACTGTCTGTCTTTTATGCTGTATCGGTAAGTTTTCCAGACAACACTGATGCTATTCTGGTGATCAGATGCTGTCAGTCATATATTCTGTATCGGTAAGTTTTCCAGACAATACTGATGCTATTCTGAAAATTGTCCGGTCACCATTTTCATGAAGCTGGTTCGACGCCAGAGCCGAACTGGTCGGACCAAATTAGCCTCTGCTGGATTTATATTTAAACATTATAATCAGGACAATATGAAATAAATATTTACTTAAGAGTATTCTGTCTAGGACACGTCGGCTGCCTTTACACTAGAAACCCTGTGAAATATCATCATCATCATTTTCTTTTGCAGTCAAGCGTGACAGGGAGGATTAGAGCGCCGGATGGGTGTACCATGTCCGCCAAACGGTGTATAATGATATAAACAATAACATCAGTAAAACAACTCATTGTCCAAGGGCAAACCATTTGAGCAGATTCAGGAAGTAATCCGCTAACATGATTGACAACTCAAAGCCGGTGGACATATCCGTCAAGACCACATTTATTCCACGTGTTCAAGCTTGTGTTCAAAGATCAATTATCTGTATAACATTAATAATCCTCAGAATATCGTATCTGTTCAGCCAGGCGGGCCGATTTTGTAATTATATATATATATATATATATATATATATATATATATATATATATATATATATATATATATATACATTACGCAGTTGAGCCTATGACAGAAATGCTGGTACGAATGTCTCACCGCTTCTCGTCAGCTACTGATCTCTTACCATTTGGCCTCTGTGTCACCTTGCCAATACTGCCAAGTCCCCACTTACGCATTTGTCTCTATCCATCGTTTCTAACTGCGAGGAATGGTGCATTAACAATCTAGCCCTTCTCTCCAGTAGTTGTTAGCCATCAGTGTCATGTCCTGAAGATTTGTAGCCAATCTCGTTTCCTCGACTAGAACCGTGCTGCCTTCCTTGCCATCAGCCCAAGCTCTGTCTGTTGTTGCTAAACTAACCCTGTGACGTTTTCTACCTTATCACGTCACCCGGATACTTTTTCAATCTGTCTGTTCGAGATTTCTTCTCATACTTATCTATTACGTCATTCACCCTGACTCGCTACTTGGCAATGTCTTTGATTTCGTCAATCCATATTGTTCCCTGGCGTCCTCTTGCTCATGGATCAGATCCTAGGAAACACTGCCACTAAATAATGACCCCCATGCTATGACGGTTAGAAGCAAACAATCTGTGACATTCTGTTCTTCTACAAGGCAATGAATGAATCACCAAGATTGTGAGCTTTACTGAAACATGATTCCATCCGTCATGTGCCATGCCGGTAAGCGTGGGCAGTCATGTTCTGCCATCTCACTCGATCACCAGAGTCGTGGATCAGCTCTGTGTTCCTGTCTCGACCATACCACGTGGCCAAGCCATCCAGGTATTTGCTTCTAGGTCATCCCCTTGGTCGCCTCCCTTCAATCTAGCCAGTTGTCACCAAGTTCTCCAATTCATTTCTTCTCATAACATGCCCAACAAATTTTGACTGTCTACGTCTAATGCCTCTAATCAGTTTACGATCTTCATTTGTTTCTTGAAGGACTTGTTCATTGGTTTTTCTATCTGTCCATGGTATTCTTTGCATTTTCCTCAGAAACCACATTTCCACAGCCATTAGCTGTTTTTCAGCTTGACTGCTTATTGTCCACGCTTCACATCCATACAAAAGTATAGGTTCTATGTAGCATCTCAACACTCTTTTTCTCGTTTCAATTGATATCTTTTTGTTGGTCAGTATGTTTTTCATCTTGCAAAAGGCTACCTTCGCAATGGCAATTCTTGTTCTAATCTCTTCAAGGCATCTCCCATCAGATGTTATGACTGTGCCGAGATAACAGTATTGATTCACTTGTTTAAGAATAGGTCCATCTACTCGTATATCACATTGTGGTATTTCCTTCTTCCTAATGATGACCATAATCTGTGTCTTTTTACAATTTAATTCTAACTCTAGTTGTTCACTGTGTGCAACAACCGCATCTACTAACTTTTGCAGGTCCTGTTCATTGTCTGCAATCAAGACTGTATCATCTGCACATCTAATGTTATTGATGTATCGTCCCCCAATGTTGATTCCTTCCATATCTTCTATATTTCTAAATATATTTTCACTGTACAGGGAAAAAAGATCTGGAGACATTACACATCCCTGTCTCACACCTCTTTTAATAGGCTGATATTGACCTACATCGTTATCAATTCTGATGGCAGATGTTGTTTCCAATGTATGTTTTTTACAAGTCTAAGGTCTTTTCCATCAATTTGTTCACTTTATCGAAAGCCTTTGTGTAGTCAATAAAGCAAAGATATAGATCTTTGTTTACTTCTATAGAACGCTCAATTACTGTTCTCAGTATATACACAGCATTTACTGTGCCCTTGCCTTCTACAAACCCACATTGTTCTTCTCCTATTTCGGGTTGTATTTTCTTCCTAACTCTTTGCATGATAATTCTCAGCAGAATCTTTCTGATGTGGCTCATTATACTAATTGTTCTATGTTGATCGCATTCCATGGCTGCTGATTCCTTCGGGATTGCAATAAATATAGAATTACATAATTCAGGAGGTATATCCCCAGTATCGTATATTGCGTTCAGCAGCCTGGTGACTTGGTCAATTCCATATTCTTCTAAGGCATTGATCATTTCTACTGTGATGTTATCTGTACCCGGGATCTTGCCAGTTTTCATATGGTTAAGAGCATTCTGAACTTCTATCTTCAAAATTGATGGTCCTTCATTATTATTCCGATGATCATATTGTTCTTCTCTTGTATCATCATAAAGATCTTTCACATAATCTGACCACGCATGTAAAATCTGATCTGTTTCTATTATGATTTTGCCATCTTTGATTTTTAGGCAGCCCGTTGATGTGTGTGTTCTTTTGTTAGTGATGTCATTAATCCTTTGGTGTATTAATTTGGTATTCCGGGTATTGTGTTGGTGTTTAATTTCCTTGCAATTTTCCTCAAGCCATGTTTCTTTTGCCTCTTTGCATAGCTTCCTAATTTTCCTTTGTATCTCTTCATATTTTTCCTTGTTATTTTTGTTATTTCTTCTTACTTACATGAGTTTTAAGATGTCTTCCGTCATCCATTTCTTGCGTCCTAATTTCTTTACTTTTGGAATGGTTGTTTCTGCAGCGTGGTTGACTGATTTCTTTAACATTTCCCATTGGTCACTGACATCTTGAAATAATATTTCCACATCGGACAATGCATCGAATCTGTCTTTTACCTCTACGTTGAATTTATCTTTTATTTCCTCACTCTTCAGTGCTTGTAGATCCAATTTTGTGTTTCTTGGTGAATATTTGACTTTTTTAAATTTTAAATGTAAATTGCTTAAGATTAATCTATTGTCGCTGTAGCAGTCTGCGCTTGGTATAGTTTTTGCGACTTTTAAGACATTTCGAAATCTTCTGTTGATGAGGATGTAATCAATCTGATTTCTAATCTTATGATCAGGACTCCTCCATGTCCATAATCTCCTTGGGTGCTGTTGAAACCAGGTGTTTCCAATAATCAAATCTTGCTCTTTTGCCCACTGTACTAGTCTGCAACCTCTTTCATTCTGGTCCCCTAGTCCATACTTGCCTACTATGCATCCGTCCTGTTGATTTACAACTTTGGCATTCAAGTCACCCATTATGATAGTTACTTCAGAATTCTTGCATTTTTTGAAGGCTTTCTCTAAATCACTATAAAATTCATCGATGCTGTCATCACTACTGTCAGCTGTTGGTGCATAAACTTGTATGACGTTGACATTAAAAGGTCTTCTCTCAATTTCACCAGTAACACTCTGTCTGATACAGTCCAATATCCTTTGATCGACTTTGCTCTCTCTGTATCCATTATAATTGCTACTCCTCGCTGTTGTTTCTCTCCACCAGAATAGATTATTCTATATTTCTCAGATGTCATAATGCCCATTCCTGTCCATCTGGTCTCACATACACCTAACAGGTTAATATTTAATCTTCTCATTTCATTCTTAATCTTATCAAATTTCCCATCCCCACTCATAGTTCTTACATTCCAAGTTCTTACTTTCAATGTTGATATTCTTTTGTACTCAGTCGCCTTATTCTGGTCTGGAGTCACCTGGTGCACATGACTACCCCTACCTGGCGAGGCTACTCCTTTGGAGCACCCATTTACGCCGTTTCTCTGATTATCGATAAGACTGCAGTACATGATTACAAGAAACAAATTGGACACTGCGGCCAAAGCCTTCGTCAGCACAGAACAAACACAAACCGACACAAAACTACATGAAACACTCTAAATGACAATATTAATTGTACTTATATGAATCTGTATCTTTGCTAGAAACGACTGTTGGGCTTTAGACGACCGTCAGTGGATTGTAATAACCAGATGTATAGTCAACGGGTCAAAGGTCAATACCGTCAGAAGCTTAGGCATTGGCTAAACCATTCGGCTGGAGTACAAGCGGGAAGGTGAGGCTGGAGAGGCGCCCATGTGAGCGGAAGGTGAAAATAAGGAGTGGCAAAGATGTCACGGACGCAGTTTGCAATTTCTCGTTCCAAGCTCGAAACACAGCTGTGGGCGACCCGGATGCAGACCGCCATTGCGTTGGTCCTCACAGAGGGGCATGAGTACAGGTCGCTCATAAAACAATTACAAACCACCGAACGCAGACCTGCCAAGAGGTAACTGCCATGAGATGGATAAGAGAAAACAGAGAAACTGTGTAAACTTGGCACTAAGACACGAGGTGACAATTTAACCCGACATCGGGTCACGAAGGGGCGGAGTTATGTGGTCACATGACGCGCCCAGGTCAGGAGCCGAAAAACGTGCGCTCGACAGACCGAGCTGGGACGTGAGACAAGAAGGTTGATTTCTGGGAGAGTCTTGAGTTTGAGCGCGTTTTGCGATGGTTGCAGTTATTCAAGATGCAGGCAACAGTTGAAAAGTATTCTTGGTTAAGAAAGCTGTGAGTGAAGAAGCAGTACACTGAAGTTAACGACTGCCGATAGCCCAGTACATGTCGACCGGCTGTGGCGAGAGAGCTGACCTCGTTTTGTGAACACTGTGAATGGCGGAGAGAGAGAGCGAGAGAGAGAGAGAGAGAGAGAGAGAGAGAGAGAGAGAGAGAGAGACGCCGTGACACGTTGGTCACCTGTGTAATGTTAGTAACTAGAAACTATTATTAACAGTTAGCAGTCAATTGTATAGTCTGTAGTGTGCAACAACAGCAGGAATAAATGACGATCAGTGGTATCATGTATGCACTATTGCTAGACAGTAGGTGGGTTGGCCATGCCCAGAACGCTGAAAGGCAAGATGCTGGCGGGGTATTAAGGCGACCACGGTAAGGACTGTGCTGCAATAAAGTAATCGTGTGCTATGATAACGTGTTTTGGACTTGTTTTGTGTGCAAGAAAGATTCGTACAGAGAGTAAGCGAGCCTGTTGTGATATTTCTAAAAATCTTCTAAACCCTAGACAGAAACCAAGATGTCGGGCATGATGTGTGAGTCCGGCACTTGGCACTTGGGGTCTACGTCCGTTTGAGTGAACCCAGATACGATCAAAGTAGAATGTTTCGTCAGTACAATAGTGAACAGTGAACTGCTGGAGAAACGAATAATACAGCAGTGATCGGCATTTCATGAAAGAAATAGAAAATTAATATCAAGAGTGAAAGACAAAGAACGACATTGTCCAAGGTCAATAAGATGGCGGCCACCAACAACTACAAACAAGCTCACGTCTCAGCCAAACATCAAGTTTGATGAAGTATATGTTACATCTGTGTGTAGTTGCAAAGAACACATCAAAGAACTTTAATTGAACATTCCAGATATTTTTTTTTCAAGAAAACAGATTATGGCACTCAGACACATAAATCATCAATCTGGAGCCGTGTTCATGTTCTTCACGCACTATAGTGCTCCAATGAACTAATTTCAGTGTCAGATTGAATAATATTTTTCAGATCCAACTTTTCAGTGCCATGAGTAGTATGGTAGGCACCTTTCACACCACTTTGTGCGGATCACCATTTTGAAGACTAAACTTCTACTGATTCCTGGTCAGCCCGAAATGCAGTAAAGCTGATCCATACCATCTATTGAAAGAATCCTAAAGTGGAGCCAAGCATCTGGACCAAGCCGCCAAGGACACCGGAGCTGAATTTAAACAGGTTAAGCTATTTTCACTTGATTTGTATATGTGTCCTGCTTAGTATTCCAGAGTCAACAGGCACCCTTCCATCATTATGTTTGCTCACCCTCATCTTTAGTGGGAGGTTGGAGGGCTACTTTTGTGGTTATTTCATCATCACCTAAAAGTACATTCCGTTCGGTTAGCAATCGAAAGTGACTTAGAATTCAAGTAAATTTTCGACTGCTAGCGAGAACTTTGTCTTGTTTTGTAACCTAGTCCATTATTTGTTGTTCTTTAACGTCATTAATGTATCTTTTATTTGTGATTATTTTGTCCACAGTTGTTATGTCATTTAGCTAAAACTTCTGATAGGTGTTATTGTTGTCCAGTATTGTTATTATTGTAGTACAGTATTATTACACCAAGGTCATCACAGTCGGCTTCGCCACAGCAAGATCAACAGCGACACTGACTGAAATATATTCTTGCTGTTGAGATTCTTTGCCATTGCCAACATGGATACTAGTATCCCAACGCACTGATACCAGTGGTATCTGCAGTAGTGTACATTGGTATCAGCTACAGATTATTGACACATATATAGTAGACAGGTACTGAACCACAACATGTCTACATTAGTAGATTTTGTAGTACTTGGTGAGAAATTCTGTTTCACAGGCCTAGAACTTTTGACATGGGCAGAAAAGAAACTCTTAGAATTTCGAAGTCAGATAAGAGAAGATAGAGCAGCAGTCAGAATGGCTAGAGAAGGACAAGATAAAGCAGCTATAGAGGCCAGTGAAGCACAAAAGAAAGCAGCTAGAGAGCCAGAGAGGCACACGAGAGACCAAGAGATAAAGAACCAGCTCTAGAAAGACAAAAGCTAGATCTTGAAGCAAAAAGACTACAATTTGAAATAGATAAGTGGAATTTTGAAAAAGATAGAATAACATTTCCAGTAGCACACATAAACAGCAAAAAAACCGGTAAAATGTTATCTTTGTCATAGTTTTGGACATGAAGTCAAGAAATGTAGACTGAAACTAATGATGAAAGAAGCTAAAAGAACATATGTCAAACCTAGTAGGAATGAAGAACATGACCAAAACACAAGCAAATTGTCTACAGCTACAAACCAAAATAATAGACAACAGATTGATAAAGCTGTAAATAGTCAAAGAGCACCCACACAACAAACAAATAGAAACAATATGTGCAGTGCAACTCTAAAAGTCCAAGAAGCATTTGTCAACGGCATACCAACCACATGCTTAAGAAACACTGGAGCATCGTTGGTTGGAGTAAACCAAAGGTTTGTTAGAAGGGAAAACTACACGGGTAATACACTAACTTGTCGAACATTTGGTGGAACACTCGAAAAGTATGCCACAGCATGGATCGAAATCAACAGCCCATACTATAGTGGCAGAATACAAGCAGCAAAGCTACCAAACCCGTACGCTGGATTGATGCTAGGTAACATACCTGGAATAAAAGAGGGTACACAGGAGGAAATTCAAGCAAGGCAAATAAAAAAAAAAAACACTGTAACAAATGCCACAACAATTATTCAGCAAGAAAAAGATAAAGAAGAAGATAAAGTAGTCATAGTGCAGAATAACCAGATAGACACTACCACAGATATACAGACAGAGAAAGACAACAAAAAAGTAAAGAAAACACTTATGAAAAACACTATCAACAAGATAAGAAATCAGAAACTTACCTCATAGAACAGATTACTGATAAAGATATAAATAAACCACTGACACATGAACAGCCAACAATCACACCAACACCATCCACTCAAGAAATCATTACATGGAAAGCACTATCATTCAGACCAAATTTAACTGAGAGAGATAAAACCAATCTAGCCTGTCTCATTAAACATTACAAATCAATCATCCCATCATTTACGGAAAGTACACCAAGAATTAAACAATTGTTAACACCATATTTGGATGATCAAACTAAAATTAAGATTACTAGTTGTGCAAACTATAGTCTCAGTCAACCAACACGTTATGCTGAAAAGCAATGGGGAAGATGGGTCGACACATCTGCAGACGAGGATTGCCGTCATATAAAATATAGATAACATCACAAATGTCTGGATGAAACACTCTAGTTTGGAGATATGTATATATAAGATATAGATATTTTAGAGTAGATATAGTTAGTATAGATACAATTTTTTTTTAACAGAATGAATGCTTAGTTCATGATAATATTGGTTGAATGTACATACTGTGATAGAAACATCAAATGCCAGAATAATAACATTAACTACAGCTCTCATATAGAGGACCTAAAATGATATGACATACTGTCCAAGTGATGCCATCATGATAGTATATTATGATCAGATGTCAAATGGAGTTAAAATGATACTTCTACTTCATTCTGATGTTGATATCTATGAAATGTCGGAGAGGCGTTGCATTTTATTGGGTAACCATAATTATAAGTCAAAATAACCTTGGTTCGGAACAGCTTCCAGTAGTAGAATGCGGGAGAGTGGGGACTCTTGGCAACATATCAAGAATGTTAAACTGATTATAAACCAGTGGGTTGGTACTTCAACAGTGGGTCATACCCATGTGAATCAGAGTGGTACCTAAGTAAAGTGTTCGACAGATTTCCACTACACACTGACGAATTATTTCCGACTAATTTTTTTTTATATGCATAGACGACATTGTGTCACACCATTTGAAATGAATTTGGTGACACAATATCCCGGGAGAGTGGGAGAATGTCAGGGTGTTGGGAATGTAGTTACAGGACATAGAGAGCACACGGGACAGAATAGAGTTAGAACGACTTAGATAACGACATACAGGACATAGATAAGGACAGCTACAGTATAGCCGATAGAGTAGAGACAGGACATAAGATAGGACACAGAGTGGTCATAAGACAGGACATCTACAGGACAGTAGATAGAGTGGAGACAGGACTCAGGCGGGGACACAGACGTGTCATAGACAAGACACCGGCAGGACAAGATCGAGTCATAAGTTCCGGGACACTGGCCTGAACGGACTAGACGTCACTACACTGACTAACCTGATCTAACACGGACGGACTGCAGTACGTCGTGACTGCTGTGACAGCACGGGGATCACGTACGGCACGGGGTCCAAGGATCACGAGTCCAGCCGACCAGCTTGACCACGTCAGACGGGACCTAGACAGTTTCAGGGGAGGACGTTGTGTTTCTGAGCGAGTGAAATAGTGCAATGACTTTTGCGAGAGTGCTAAGTTGAAAAGAGCGAGTGTAGGATTTATGTAATTCGCTGTGTGCTACGAGCGTATGTAAAGTGGTATTTGTATGTATACAGATATTGAAGTTATCGCCTGTGTGCGAATTGCAACTGTGATCAGGTTCGCCTGAATAAATATCCAGTGTGGACAGAACCATATGCACGACTCACACTTTTCCTTGAGTGCGTATGAAGAAGTAGAGTGCTTGTGTGCTTGTGAGACGCTGACAATGGTCAACATTAATGTAGGATTAAATCCGAGGCAGAAGTGGTGAAAACTACAGCAGACAGATTGTTGACTGAGGAAACTACCGCAGGCAAGGTGCTGACTGAGGAAACTACAGCAGAGAGGCTGTTGGTTGAGGAAACTACAATAGACAGGTTGTTGACTGTGGAAACTACAGGAGACAGGTTGTTGACTGAGGAAAGTACAGCATTTAGGTTGTTGAATGAGGAAACTACAGCAGACATGTTGTTGACTGAGGAAACTACAGCAGTCATGTTGTTGACTGAGGAAACTACAGAGAAACATGTTGCACTCTTATAGATGCATTGTCTGAAACAGGTCACCACACATTCTGTTAAACGCGTGAAACTGATCGTGTTCTTCAAACAGACAATACGGCATTATAAAATTGGTCATTTCTTCTCTCAGACATGGGATCATACAATTTATCAGTTCTTATCATAGACAACATGCAGTCCTTACATTGATCAGTTCTTTAAATAGGCAACATTTAATCTTAAAATTGGTCAGTTCTTTACATTGTACAGGTGGAATCATGAAAGTGCTGCAGTTGTTCATACAGACAACATGAAATCGTGGAACCAATCATGTTATTCACATAGACAATGTGAAATCATAGAACTGATAATGTTATGCATATAAACAACACGAAGCCATGTTACCGATACTTCATCCATTATAGACTATAAAATAATTAAATTTAGTTCGTCATACAGACACCATGACAAAACACAATTGATTATGTCTTCCACATATACATTCTCTGTTGAAACTGATCAGTTTTTCACACAGACTATATGAAATCATAGAATTGATTACTATTTGACGCAAACAAAATTAAATTTAAAATGTGATTGATTATTCAAGCAGACAACGTGAAATCTAGGACAGGACTGCGTTCTTCTCATTGACAACTTGAAAGCATGGACGTGATTACGATGTTCACACACACAACATGAAATATGGAAACTGATTTGTTCTTCACATTGACAACATGACATCATAGAACTTATCACGTGCTTCACAAGAAAACAAAAATTTGTGGAATGTATCAGTTATTTGCATCATCATTATTTCGGATATCCTTTGCTTAACATCGGATTTATCCAGTCCATCACTAGTTCCTTCGCCTCATACATTTTCATACTCATAATGTAATTAATGTCAAATGTCCCCCGTCGTATTGATCGACCCCTGCCTCTTCTCCCAGGAAATATGAGTCTCTGACTGTTCTCTCTAAACCACTGCCTCTTCTCCCAGGAAGTATGAGTCCCTGACTGTTCTCTCTAAGCCACTGTCTCTTCTCCCAGGAAGTATGAGTCTCTGACTGTTCTCTCTAAACCACTGCCTCTTCTCCCAGGAAGTATGAGTCTCTGACTGTTCTCTCTAAACCACTGTCTCTTCTCCCAGGAAGTATGAGTCTCTGACTGTTCTCTCTAAACCACTGTCTCTTCTCCCAGGAAGTATGAGTCTCTGACTGTTCTCTCTAAACCACTGTCTCTTCTCCCAGGAAGTATGAGTCTCTGACTGTTCTCTCTAAACCACTGTCTCTTCTCCCAGGAAGTATGAGTCTCTGACTGTTCTCTCTAAACCACTGTCTCTTCTCCCAGGAAGTATGAGTCTCTGACTGTTCTCTCTAAACCACTGTCTCTTCTCCCAGGAAGTATGAGTCTCTGACTGTTCTCTCTAAACCACTGTCAGGTTTAACATGGTCAAAGTATTTCAGTGTCCCAGACATGATGCTGTTTATGAGCTTGTCTCCTTCCATGTTCGCATCTTGAAACATTTGTTAGGATTTCTATTCTGTATGATCCACATAGGCAAATTAAATCACTATCATTGAATGAAAGAATAAGAGTGCTGAAATGTTATATAGAACATGTCTTGCTGTATGGCAGGGAATCATGAAACGTGAATGAACAAATTAGGAAGAGCTAGAAGCAACGGAGATATGGTTCTGGAGACGAATGTTGCGAATACCTTGGACTGCCAGAGTAACTAACAGCGATTGTCTGGAGGAGGTTGATGAAAGTAGAACATGATGTATAACTATAAGAAAGACAGAAGCCAACAGAATTCTTTGTGAGGAGAAGAGAGGAATATGAGAACATCTTGACAACTGGACAGATCAGTAGGAAAAGAGGCAGAGGTAGACAAAGAGAAATGATGCTCAATGGGCTGAGATGGTTGCATAAAGGAATATCATCAGCAGAGTTGATCCGGAATACCAGGGTCAGACAGATCTGTGGAGACTCGTGCACATTCATGGCAGTTGGCAGGGCACATGATGATAATGATAGACAAACTGAAATTATGGAATGTATCAGTATCTAGATATAAAATATGAGGTTAAGAAACAGATTAATTCCCTACATAAAGTATGACATCATTAAACTTATCGGTATGCAATTATTCTTATCAAAGTACTTATGTACTTTAAAACAGTTATTCAATCAATATGTATATACATTAACATGAAGCCAGCAGCTTATTCTGAAGTACAGAACGCCATGATACATCACGTGTGCTGCGGTAGATAGCTGGTAGATACCCGGCGGTCATGGGTTCGAATTTGGACAGAATTTGGTCTTTAAACTTGACCTCGGCTTCTAGATCGACCCGGCCTAAAACTGGTACCAGAAAATGAATTGGGAAGTGAAGGCTGCTGGGAGATATTGACGTCATCACTGTCCGAGTGTCGATTGTCCTATAACAATATGGGGCTAGAACCACATCAGTGCCTGAGTGTCGGTTGTCCTATAACAATATGGGGCTAGAACCACATCACTGCCCGAGTGTCGGTTGTCCTATAACAATATGGGTCTAGAACCACATCACTGCCCGAGTGTCGGTTGTCCTATAACAATATGGGTCTAGAACCACATCACTGCCTGTCAGCGTGTTGTATGTCTAGGTATCTGAGCTCGGGCTCATACAGGCAACAATAACTCAGTTAGCTATAATATCTAACATTTATTGTATTTCAATATACAGTGCGTTGGCGCAGTGGGTTTAACAAGACCGCACTGAATCGCATATCACAGAGGTTTAACATCATCACACAGTTTAATATCATCAAACATTCTAAGCATACTATCTAGCATAAGTCTATAAACCCCACATGGGTCTAAACTATAAAGTCTAAACTATTGAGTCCCTCTAAGGCAGGCCCTGTTGCCTCTTCGATGTCCCGTCTCTCTCTGCCGATCCACACGTGTCGCAATCCGACACGGGTGGTAACTCTGTTCGAGTTCCTCGTGGACCCCGCAATAGGCGGGCCACATCAGTGTCCACGGGACAGTGGACTCACTGACCAGTCCTTCGAGAAGGTTCTGGAATACTCTGGCCTTCGAGGGTCTTACTTCTTTCCCTTTGGGCGGGAGTTGTAGCCCTTGGCTAATCTATATTAACTAATGTTAGTTTACCAGATAATATGACTACTGTGAGGCTGTGACAGGATTCCCCCTCTCCCCTGATTGGATGGGTTGTTATAGGGTAATTAGTTCTGCACTAATTCTGTCACAGAATCACATAAGGATGGTATATGTAGTTAGTTTGGTGGACAGTAACTTGGTAACCTACATACTGGCATCAACACTCATGTATTCTCCCATACACCACTTCTCTGATTTGGTGAAGAGATCTCTCTCTCTCTCCTGTGTCCTTAACAATGCTTACCCGACCGAAGTTACGTGACGTTTACTAGTTGTGTTTACAACCCGTCCTTCTCATAGTATCCCACTGATACCAAGATAATTAACCTCTGTTTTAAAGAGGATTAACAAGACAAAAGTCTTGGATAATTAAGTACACCTTCAAATCTTGTTCAGTGTGTGCATTTCAATACACTTTTACTCTCGTATGTTGTATAATGCTGAATATGTAGTTACGTTGTTATTTTATCCCATCTGACTACATGTGTCCCTGTTGGCTTGTTAGTGTGTTTACTAATAAGTTGATGTTACTAATAAAGTGACTGCATTTTAATTGATAGTGTTCAGTTTTGAGTCTTGTGTAAATGTGTGCTGAATGTGTGGCTTATTTCCAAGCGTCACGAGTTGGGATATCCTTAATCATGAATTACCCACTGTGTGCAATACATGATCAGGTATTCCAAGCAGTGGTGCTTAGATGTAGTATCCTAACTGCTAAACTAAGAGTACTAAACTAAATGCTAAACATGTATCAATAAATTAGACTAGTAGTACAATTTACATGAAAGACGCAGACAAATTAAAATAAATACGTTTTGCGTACAATTTGTCCGCTCAGTATATCGCTCTCTCATTTAATTCTTTCACACAGCCATTCACACTTCTTTCATTCAAAATAGTTTTTGGTTAAAATATATAAGTAAAGTTGAGGTAAGTGTTATTTCCTTTAGAAAAAATGGAATAGGCGATATTTTCCCTTTAAGATAATACGTACTTTTTGTACGATGATTCAAAAATGGTTTATAATTTACATAGAGAAAATGGCATAGGCAGGTTATTTAACCTATGAATGGAAATAACTGTAATAATATAGTAGAAAATGTAGAAATTACAGGTTAACACATTTTATATACACAATAATATAATACATATTCAATACTAAATTAATTAATTAACTAAATAATTAAATCCAACGATGATGTGCGCGTTGTCTTCCTGTTGTTAGCGTATCGTGCCATGAATGTTAATAGTTGGTATGGCTGTCTCTTGAGTGTTGTCGTTGATGTAGTTCTATTTCGGCTGTTAGCAAAGTCTATTAGCCACAGCAAGTATGGAACGTTCTTAATGTCCAGTATAAGTGTTCTTCATGTTTTCGTGATCAATGTCAGTTCACTAGATGAAATAATTTCATAGTTAATGTTCCTTGCTCGGATTGGTCTTAGAGCTTTGATAGATGGTCGTATAGTTCTCAACATTTCACGTTTGTGGGTGTTCTAAGTAACCTATTCACTGAGGTGTTATTACTTTTAACTGAAAGTTCTCTAGCAGGTGTAGAGTAACACTGTTATATGGTACGGAATAAAATATCACAATTTCTGGTATGGCGAATGGTAAGTGTGCCAAATGTTATTCTGCTGGCGCATTCGTCTGCCGCGATAAAATATCTGCTATAATGTTATCAGTGCCTCTGATATGGCGGATTTCGAAGTCGAAATCTTGAAGAAAAAGACACCATCTTTGCAACCGATGGTTTTTGGGAACACCTTTATTCAGTACCAACAATGGCGAGTTGTCGGTGAGTACAACGAAGTGGGCACCTAAGAGGAACTTAGACAATCTGAGGATACAGAATAATAGACTCAATGCCTCCAATTCCACTGTAGAGTAACGGGTCTCTGCTTTCTTCAGCTTACGGCTTACGTAGAGAATTGGGTGTCTCACTCCATCCACTTCTTGCATTAAACATCCTCCAATGGCGATAGCACTCGAATCTGTGGTCAAAATAAAGGGTAAATCTATGTTTGGTAAACGTAAGACTGGTGGATTAGAAAAAATACGTTTCAACCTGCATATTGCATCCTCTAAGCTGGTACTTTTACAAACTTTTGATGGATGATCTTTTGTTAACATATTCGAAAACACTGATGTAAGTTCTGCCCAATTTGGTATAAATTTAGAATAGTAGTTTATAAGACCTAATAAACTTCTTATTTGCTTCTTTGTGGTAAGGACTTCTAGATTGAGAATCTTCGAAACAATTTTCTCGTCTGTTAGCAGTTTGCCTTCAGAAATTCTATGACCAAGGAAATCTATTTGTTTAAAGCCTATTTCAACCTTGGAAGGTTTGATAGTAAGCCCGAAAAGAAAGATTTGGTTGAAGACTTGTTTGAGTGTAAGTAAGTGAGAAGTTATATTAGAAGAATGAATGCAAATATCATCAATATAAGCTTGGACATCTTTAATTCCGTGCAATAGCAATCTAGTTAACCTCACAAATGTGGCGGGAGCGTTTTTCAGACCAAATGGAAGATATCTCCATTCGTACAAACCGAGAGGTGTGGCGAATGCTGTTATATGTCTAGAAGCAGGGTCTAGTGGTACTTGCCAATAACCTTTCGCTAAATCAACCTTTGAAAATAAGGATGATTGAGACATGTTCAGAATGAGGTCTTCACAGCTATTCATCGGCTCCGCATCCGTGGTGGTTATTGTATTTAACCTTCGATAATCGATGCACAAACGAATTGTTTGGTCCTTCTTTTTCACCAGAACAATCGGTGAAGAATATTGAGACATAGATTTCTGAATTATCCTATTTTTCTCTAAATCCAAAATTTCCTTGTCTAAATTTGCTCTATAATGCAGAGGAATAGAATATGGTCTACATTTGACTGGTGTCAGATCTGTCAACACAATTGAATGTGTTATCTTGTCAGTCCGTCCAGGTTTGTTAGAGAAGATAGATTTATACTCGTTAAGGAGAGTCAAAATGTCTTGTCGCTGCTGTTGTGTCAGAGTGTCAGAGATTTGTATGTCCTTTATACTACCGTCGTCATTCATAATGGGTACTGGGATTTCAGTATTGTCTCCGTCTGTCTGATTTATCACAGATGCTACTGTTTGTAAATTGTCCTCAATGTCATTGTCGTCGTTGTCGAGATTAATCGTTGTCAATATGTCGTCAAATTGGTCGTCACTGTCGTTATCACATATTGTCGGTAATGTACCTATGTCTTCGTCGTCTTTGTTGTCGTAAGAGTGCGTCGTTAACGATGTTTCGTTTGTCGAGATGTCACTCAGTTGGGTCACTGTCGTTTCGTTTCTGTCATCCGTTAGTTGCGTCTGCTCACTCGTGTCAGTGTCCTGTCTAGCATAGTATGGTTTTAACATGTTTACATGGAATATTTTCATCTTTCCATTTAACGAAATTTCGTAATCCACTTCCGAAATTCTTCTAACAATTTTAAAAGATCCCTGCCAAGGAGGTTGATAGTAAATCTCTCTTGTCAGGTAGCAGTAGTAAAATATCCTGACCTGGTTTTAATACAATTGTTTTTGCACCTTTGTTGGCGTACTGCCTGTATCTAAAACCTTTCTCCTGTAGTGATGTTCTGGCCAGTATACAGGACCGTATGATTTTGTCTCTGGTGTCAGTGACCAAATCATAGGTGGAAATGGGTAGTTGGATATTTACAGGTTGTGATATGATATCTTTGTAAATAGTGAGAGGTCCTCTTGGGTTCGCTCCATACATCAATTCGAAGGGAGAGAACCCTGTGCTTGATTGCGGGACTTCTCTATATGCGAACAGCACCGTTGGGAGAAGTATATCCCAATCGGCTGGATTTTCAGCTGTCACTTTGGATAGCATATGTTTCAGGTCTCCATTTAGTTTTTCGCAGATACCGTTTGCGGCTGGTCGATAGGGACTGGTGAAACATTGCTTTATGCCTAGTAACTTAGTTACCGATTGAGTGGCATTGGATATGAACTGGGTTCCCCTATCTGAGATTATTTTCTCCGGAAAGCCAAAACGGGAGAATATATTTAACAATATGTCCGTCACATCCTTAGAGGAGATAGATCTTAAAGGTAGCATTTCTGGCCATCTCGTACATAGATCGATAAGAGTAAAAATATATCTATTCCCTTTACTTGAGATGTGATTCAATGGACCTACAAGGTCAACTGCCACGATTTGAAATGGCCTCGAGGCAGTTGTGGTGGATTGGACTTCTGCCGTAGGGTTTTTCCCCTTTTTCACAAGTTTCTGACATATATCACATGATCTGCACTAGGTTTTTATGTCTTGGCAAAATTTCGGCCAATAAAACTGGGTCAGGACCCTAGCTCTAGTTTTTTCATACCCCATATGACCTCCAAAAGGTGAATCATGGGCTATTTTTAGTACTTTCTCTCGATGTGCTTGTGGTAACACTACTTGCTGTATTGTGGACTGTTCTCTAGTGTATAGTCTAGTCAACACATTGTTGTTTAATGTAAATGACCACGATGCGTTTTTAGATAATTTTGGTTTCAGTCCTACTAACCTAAAATATGGTGAAAGTGTAGGATCTGATTTTTGTTCATCTACAAAATTAGTGATGGTAGTGTTTGGTGCTGCAATTTCTAGTGACTCCTGCAGTTGGTCGGTGTGAGTTTTGCGAGTTGTCTGTCGTGTTATTGCATTCGTGTGCTGTGTGTGTTGTTGCACATCTACAGGCTTGGTACTTGGTAGATCGGTGGCATCCTCAATTCGAGGTTTTAAATTGGTCGTATCATTGACAGATTCGACCACCCCTGCATCATACACCTCGGTGAATTCTTTCTGAATCACTTCATTGGTTGTTTCCCTTGTCCTTTTGGCAGATTGAGACAAGCATGAATGGTGTTTCTCTTTCGGATCGCTGTTTGGGTGTTGTATACCGTTTTTTCGCTCCCAGTCTCTGATTTGCTTTTCAGAGCAAGGTCGTATGTTGGGCAGGTTCCCAAGTATAATATCCGCGACCGGATTTTCTAGGGCAGCGCACAATACTAGTCCTGATATGAACGGTGTTCGAATTTCGACAAGAGCAAGGGGGTATTTCTCTATAGTGCCTGAGAATGTGCGACAAGTTACGTGTTTGTGTGTGTAGTCTTTGTCGTTGATTAATGTTTTCCTAATCCCACAGAGCGTTGCGCCGGAATCACGAATTAGTGTGCACTTTTTGTTATTTACAAACCCTGTTGAAAAATTAAGCTTGCCTGTAGAAGATAAGGCAGCATTGGCTGTTTCATTTGAAATAGGGATGGTGTGGCCACATAGTAATGTTGTGTCAAGTTGGAATTTCGTACAGGTGTTACAATTACTGTATGTAATGGTGTCAATAATGTGCACCGAATTCCCTAGCTCACTCAAACTTTCGCTTTGATTGTCACATTCATTCAGTAATTCAATATCTTCCTCTGAGGAACATTCAACCAGTGCAGCATTGGCCTGTTTTAGTAATTTTCGGCCATCACAAAAGCGACTATAATGCCCAAAGCTGCTGCAAAAATAGCATTTGACCGCTCTCTGGTACGCATTTCTTTTGTTTTTCTGCTTCTCCACAATCATTTTGAGGTGATGATGATAGTTCGGCGATTTATCGCACATAGCGTATTGTTCGTGCGTCAAACCACAATATTGGCACTTAACTGGCTTCCTGGCATTTGAACGTGGTTTAAACTTGCTTTCAGCTGGTTTAGAGTATTTAGTATTTACCACTGCTGCTGTTTCGTTCTGACCTAGGTTTAATTGGAAAATGTCTCTATTCGCTGTGAAAAATGCGTTCCCCTTTGTCTCTACATCCTGAATACTCCTACAATCCATTTGTTTCAAAAACTTAGCAAAAGGTGTGGGGATTGTACTAATTATTTTATCAATAATAATGAGTTCTTTTAGTTTGTCATGGCTATTGTTAGTCTTAGCCGAGTTAATCCACTTTGTGCACACATCCTGAACTGTCGATACGTAATCTATGAAGGTTTGATTTGGTTGAGGGGATAATTTAGCGAACTGTTGTTGGTAACCTGCAGTACCTAAAGAGAAATGTTGGAGAATGCGTTGTTTTAAGTAGTCATAATCCTTTCTCATTTCCTGTGGCACTGTTTCTATTACTTTCAATGGTTCTAGAGCTAAGTTTCTCATTAAAATAAATGACCAATCTGATTTTATGATCTTATGGTAGGCCATTAGACACTCGAAATTTTCCAGGTATGCACTGATGGAATCTCCTGAGCAGAAAGCTTTCACGAGGCCTTTATACTTATTATATTTCTGTTCTTCCTCTTTGCTTCTTAATTTATTTACCGATATTTCTACGTTGGACTCAATCTCCATCTGTTTTAATTTTATTTGTGTATCGGCATTCAATTGGGCTTGTTTGGCCGCGCCTCAAGCTCTAATTGTTTCTCTTGAGCCTGTAATTGCATTTTCTTCTCTTCAGCTTGTAGTTGCATCTGCATATTTTTCTCTTCTGCCTCCATTTGCATTTTCTTCTCTTCAGATTGTAGTTGCATCTGCATCTTTTTCTCTTCTGCCTCCATTTGCAACTTCTTCTCTTCTGCCTGCATTTGCATCTTCTTTTCTTCTCGTTCTATCGCTCTTTCTTCACGGGCAATGTTCTCTGTGTGCGTCTTCTGTGCCCATTCTGACAGTTTCTCTTCTTTATAACCTAATTTAATGCCTTGCTCAATACAGTTTTCTAAGGTAGACATTTTTTTTGGTCTTTTACTTGTTGGTAAATTTACTGACGTTAAATCCCTTAGAATAATGTTGGGGAGTAGAAAATTTAGTTATCTCCCTTAATAATTACATGCGCAAATCCAAATGCAAAGTTATGTTGGTTACAAGGTCATGTATATACATACAAATCAATGCAAAGCAAAATGATACATGGATGGAAGGTGATAAGTACCGCTTAGGGTTGCAATGGGCATGATGTGAAACTTATCTTATGATCCCAGAACTTGTGAATGTTGTCTTGTACTTTCGCCACTGTTGGATAGTTCACATAGGTTACACACCACACAAACAGGTCTCACAATTCGCGGAACAATCTGCTCGTAGAATGAGAAAACATTAGTAACAGTCAAAAAAATGTTACAGTCATGTCAAAATAATTTATAGTATTAACATCATTGAGAGACTAACTGCAGAGGGACTCATATTAATATTAGTTGATCGCTAGATAGGTGCACATTTGTTAAACTTCTTCAAACAACAATTTGATATGATTAATTTACAATTTTACTTGGCAATCAATAGCCGTTTATATGTAAAGCTTATGCCAAAACCGGAGCCTAGCCCCCAAAAAGCCTGTCAGCGTGTTGTATGTCTAGGTATCTGAGCTCGGGCTCATACAGGCAACAATAACTCAGTTAGCTATAATATCTAACATTTATTGTATTTCAATATACAGTGCGTTGGCGCAGTGGGTTTAACAAGACCGCACTGAATCGCATATCACAGAGGTTTAACATCATCACACAGTTTAATATCATCAAACATTCTAAGCATACTATCTAGCATAAGTCTATAAACCCCACATGGGTCTAAACTATAAAGTCTAAACTATTGAGTCCCTCTAAGGCAGGCCCTGTTGCCTCTTCGATGTCCCGTCTCTCTCTGCCGATCCACACGTGTCGCAATCCGACACGGGTGGTAACTCTGTTCGAGTTCCTCGTGGACCCCGCAATAGGCGGGCCACATCAGTGTCCACGGGACAGTGGACTCACTGACCAGTCCTTCGAGAAGGTTCTGGAATACTCTGGCCTTCGAGGGTCTTACTTCTTTCCCTTTGGGCGGGAGTTGTAGCCCTTGGCTAATCTATATTAACTAATGTTAGTTTACCAGATAATATGACTACTGTGAGGCTGTGACACTGCCCGAGTGTCGATTGTCCTATAACAATATGGGTCTAGAAGCACATCACTGCCCGAGTGTCGGTTGTCCTATAACAATATGGGTCTAGAACCACATCACTGCCCGTGTGTCGATTGTCCTATAACAATAAGGGTCTAGAACCACATCACTGCCCGAGTGTCGATTGTCCTATAACAATATGGGTCTAGAACCACATCACTGCCCGAGTGTCGGTTGTCCTATAATAATATGGGTCCAGAACCACGTGTTCAATACGTCTAAAGGAGCGTACAAGGCTCCTTTTCTTACTTACTTTACTATGCCAAATAAACAAATAAACACGACCCTTCACTGGCTCACTTTACTATGTCATATAAACAATGTCATTTAATGGCTCACTTTATTATACCCTATAAACGATGTCATTTACTGACTCACTTTATTATACCATAAAAACAATGTCATTTAATGGCTCACTTTATTATACCATATAAACAATGTCATTTAATGGCTCACTTTATTATACCATATAAACAATGTCATTTAATGGCTCACTTTATTATACCATATAAACAAGGTCATTTACTGACTCACTTTATTATACCATATAAACAAGGTCATTTACTGACTCACTTTATTATACCATATAAACAATGTCATTTAATGGCTCACTTTATTATACCATATAAACAATGTCATTTACTGGCTCACTTTATTATAACATATAAACGTGGTCCCTTTTACTCGCCTCAAGGCACACAATTGTTTGTATAGACCAGACACATGTTTGTATAGACCAGACATATGTTTGTATAGACCAGACACATGTTTGTATAGACAAGACACATGTTTGTATAGACCAGACAATGTTTGTATAGACCAGACTTAAGGCACATAGCGTTGCTGGACACATGTTTGTATAGACCAGACTTAAGGCACATAGCGTTGCTGGACACATGTTTGTATAGACCAGACACATGTTTGTATAGACCAGACACATGTTTGTATAGACCAGACACATATTTGTATAGACCAGACACATGTTTGTATAGACCAGACACATGTTTGTATAGACCAGACAATGTTTGTATAGACCAGACACATGTTTGTATAGACCAGACACATGTTTGTATAGACCAGACAATGTTTGTATAGACCAGACACATGTTTGTATAGACCAGACACATGTTTGTATAGACCAGACACATGTTTGTATAGGCCAGACGACACTCGGGGCTGATGTGGTCAGTGTCACGCCGGCCACCTTTACTTCCCAAGATATTTCCTGTAGCCATTTTGGGCTGGGTCCACCTGTGAGCCCAGGACAAGTTTAACAATTCCAATCCGCCATCCTACATTTCGAACCCCTGACCTCCAGTGAGACAGGCCAGTGTCTAGCCACTAGGTTAACGTGGCTTCCATGTCATAGAACTCATCCCAACAGAAAACACGAAAAGAAAACCATGTGGTCATACTTTGTCTGCTCCGTGCGATACACACTTAAATACAACACTTCACCAGCCTTCATCTCAACAACACCCACACCACAACCGGTTGTTTGTTTCGTCACAGCAGAACTCTTACACACTGTAGTACTTGACTCTTGATACAGACTGTGCTTGTGTTCGACACTAACACTCAGATATACGTTCTCTGAGACCCATAATGAAGTAGCTGCCACATAGAGTCCATCAACTGGAGCCGTGAATAGTCCGCTGTCTGCATTAAAGTTCAAGCCAACATTGCTGGTCGTTTTCTTGTACTGGTTTATTGTAGAAAAGCCAACTATTTCGCATGTTAACCACGTGCAAGCAGTAAATCCACATCTAGTTCCTTTAGATTTCACTTCTGTAAAAGAATCAACGCAATTGTTCTCCCCATTTCAATCTCTTGTTAAAAACAAAACAACAATGCCTAACTATGCTAAGGCTAACTATCATCATCAGCATAATCATTAAATGTCTCGCCAGGTGACATGGGTGAAAATACTTCACATTTCACGATTTCCGAGAGAATGTATCAATGACTGAGGTAATTTTATTCGATGCTTTGGGCAAAGGATTTCAAGAAACATGTCACTCTATCATCCTTTACCTGTTTATCCATTCATCTATCCCAGTGGTTCTCAACCGGTGGGGAATTCCCCCCCCCCCTCCCGAAGGGGGGGGGGATATTAGGGTTCCCGGGGGGGGGGGTGAAAACCACAGATTGGCATTTTCAAATTGGCTTCAGGATCACACAAAACGCGATCGGGAGATGAAGCGTACTCGTGACGTTAAATTCCCCGATTATTTCAAGATCGCGTTAATACAAGAACCGATTACTTGATATTGTTTTCCCTCCATAATTTAAAGTTCTGTGCTTCTAGCCCTTCTGAGATTCGTTCTATAACATAAGTAGATCAGCAAATTATGTTTTACGCAGACGCCTAGACGTGTTCTAGTATGTTATTAAGTTTAGCTTCTTTATTTACGTACACTGTGTAATTCTCGACAAATGCGAGCGAATCAAACGAAAATGATAAAGATCGCATGCTGTAATGTGATATTTCAATAGCAGGAAATAGCTGATTCTTTGTCATACTACAATGATGTCTAAAATCGTAATGGAATATTCACAGCGATTTGAATGCCAGTGAATGCATGTTTGCATTCGACATCCATTTTAGTATTTACGTGTAAATTTCCATCACTCTACACGGGACTGTTTATTTTTGAGTAACTTGTCATCACAACCTCACTCAGATTTAGGAGCGCCGATAGACAGGCCATGCAAGCTGACGTCATCACAATATGACGTGGTCTGTGTGTGTAAATGTGTGTGTGTTTGTGGGGGTGTATATAATATATATGTGTGTTTGGATGTGTGTGTGTATATACATTGGCACCTTGCCGTCTTGACAGACGATAGTTTGTGCTTTAGAAAGGCATAATAACTTTTAACTATGGCGGTAGCGAGTGTGACTGATAAGGCCAATTTGCGCTGTAAATGTCCGTTCACAGTGGGTGCATGTGAACACGTGGTCATTTCCACCATCATGCACCATCTTACGTCTCAAACGCTTGGTGTGTGACTTTTCTGCAATAATTTTCTCCTTTGACTTTATTCCATTTCTGATATTTGCCCTCCATGCAACACGTTCAGCGGCGACTTGCTCCCAATGTGCATTATCAATGCCTGTATCAATCATGTCCCGCTTACACACATCTTTGTATCGTAGTAGAGGCCGACCCTGAGATCTCTTACCCATCTGTAATTCACCAAAAAAGATATCCTTTGGTATTCTACCATCCATAGTTGCCATAAGAGTTGATAATGAAGTAAGCCAATATCAGCCTATTAAGAGAGGTGTGAGACAGGGATGTGTAATGTCTCCAGATCTGTTTTCCCTGTACAGTGAAAATATTTTCAGAAATATTGAAAATATGGAAGGAATCAACATTGGGGGACGATGCATCAATAACATTAGATATGCAGATGATACAGTCTTGATTGCAGACAATGAACAGGACCTGCAAAATTTAGTAGATGCGGTTGTTACACACAGTGAACAACTAGGGTTAGAATTAAATTGTAAAAAGACACAGATTATGGTCGTCACTAAGAAGAACGAAATACCACAGTGTAATATACAAGTAAATGGGAATATTCTTCAACAAGTGAATAGGTACAATTACCTCGGAACAGTAATAACATCTGATGGGAGATGCCTTGAAGAGATTAGAACAAGAATCGCCATGGCAAAAGTAGCCTTTAGCAAGATGAAAAACATACTGACCAATAAAAAGATGTCAATTGAAACGAGAAAAAGAGTGTTGAGATGCTACATAGAACCTGTACTTTTATATGGATGTGAAGCTTGGACAATGAGCAGCCAGGCTGAAAAACATCTGATGGCTGTAGAAATGTGGTTTCTGAGGAAAATGCAAAGAATACCATGGACAGCCAGAAAGACCAATGAACAAGTCCTTCAAGAAACAAATGAAGATCGTAAACTGATCAGAGACATTAGACGTAGACAGTCACAATTTTTTGGGCATGTTATGAGAAGAAATGATTTGGAGAACTTGGTGACAACTGGTAAGATCGAGGGGAACAGACCAAGGGGAAGACCTAGAAACAAGTATCTGGATGGCTTGGCCTTGTGGCATGGTCGAGACAGAAACACGGAACTGATCCACGACTCTGTTGATCGAGTGAGATGGCAGAACATGACCGCCCACGCTTACCGGCATGGCACATGATGGATGGATGGATTCTACCATCATCCATCTGCCTAAGATGTCCTATCCATCTAAGTCTACGAAGACTGAGCATGGAATAAACTGTCACACAACCTGATCTTTCCAATACTTCAGTATTTGTGATTTTGTCTTGCCACTTAATACCAAGAATTCTTCGCAGACACCGCATATGAAAGCTGTTTAAATTGTTCTCTTGGTGTGAGTAAGTTGTCCAGGTTTCACTGCCATAGAGAAGAGTACTAAGGACACAGGCTTGATAGACAAGGACTTTTGTTTTGGCAGTAAGCTTCCTGTTCTCCCAGACTCTTTTTCTTAACCTGTTCATTGTTGTTGCTGCCTTACCAATCCGGATGTTGATTTCCTGATCTAGGGATAATTTGCTATTTACCACCGATCCTAGATATGTAAAATGATCTACTATCTCTAGTTCGGCGTCGTCAATAAAGATTGATGGTACCCCATGTGCACCTTGTGACATAATCTGTGTCTTCTTTTTGCTAATTGTTAAACCAAATTCAGAACAAGCATTGGAGAATGCAGATAGTAGACATTGCAATTCTTCCTCAGAGTGGGTCGTAACTGCAGCATCATCTGCAAAAAGCAACTCTCTGATCAGTACCCTCCTAATTTTGGTCTTAGCCTTCAATCTCTGAGCATTGTAGAGGCCGCCATCTGAGCGTGAGTGAATGTATATACCACCATCCTGATCACGAAATGCATATTTCAGTAGAAGTGAAAAGTATATTCCAAAGAGGGTGGGAGCTAGTACACAACCTTGCTTAACTCCACTCTTGATTTCAAATTCTTCAGAAGTTGCACCATCAAACTTGATTATACCCTTCATGCCTGTGTGGAACGATTCCACAATGGACAGAAGAGTTGGTGGGCAGCCAATCTTCTTTAGTGCCTTGAACAGACCCTCACGACTGACCAAATCAAATGCCTTTGTGAGGTCGATGAAGGCAATAAACAGTGGTTGATTCTGTTCACGGCATTTTTCTTGCATTTGTCGCAATGAGAATATCATATCAGTGGTAGACCGGTTCTGTCGAAAGCCACACTGTGATTCGGGGTAGACTTGATCTCCTAGGACTTGAAGTCTGCGCAGAACAATTCTGGCAAATACTTTTCCAACAATACACAGAAGTGAGATACCCCTATAGTTGTTGCAGTCGCTCCGATCGCCCTTGTTCTTGTACAGTGTTATGATGCTTGAATCTTTGAAATCCTGTGGGACTTGTCCTTCACGCCAGCATAGCTCTATTAGCTGGTGGATCTGTACAGTGAGTGTGTCTTGCCCACTCCTGATAACCTCTATTGGAATCCCATCCTTACCTGGAGCCTTGCCAGATGCAAGTTCATTTATAGCACACTTAACTTCTGTTATGGTGGGAAGTGTGTCCAGGTGGTCAAGAGTTGGTAGAGCCTCTATGGCGTTGAGGGCATTATCCGCTAGTTTGGTCTCACTTGAGTAAAGCTCCAAATAGTGCTCTACCCATTGTAGATATATATTTATAAATAGTCTACCCAGTGTATATATATATATATATATATATATATATATATATATATATATATATATATATATATATATATATATATATATATATATATATATATATATATATATATATATATATATATATAACATCACAACAGAAATGATTAAAGCTTTAGAAGAATTTGGACTAGATCAAGTCACCAGACTGCTGAACACATTATATGATACTGGAGATATACCTCCTGAATTATGTAACTCTATATTTATTGCAATCCCAAAGAAATCAGGAACCTTGGAATGTGATCAACATAGAACAATTAGTATAATGAGTCACATCACAAAGATTTTGCTAAGAATTATCATGCAAAGAATGAGGAAGAAGATACAACCTGAAATAGGGGAAGAACAATGCGGGTTTGTAGAAGGAAAGGGTACAGTAAATGCTGTGTATATGCTGCGAACAGTTATTGAACGTGCTATAGAAGTAAACAAGGATATACATCTTTGCTTTATTGACTATACAAAGGCTTTTGATAGCGTTAGACATCTCAGCATGGTGGATTTGCTTGCAGATCTACAAATTGATGGGAAAGACATTAGACTTATAAAAACATATATTGGAAACAACAAGCTGCAATAAGGATTGATAATGAAGTGGGACAGTATCAGCCAATTAAGAGAGGTGTTAGGCAGGGATGTGTGATGTCTCCAGATCTTTTTTCCCTGTACAGTGAAAATATTTTCAGAAATGTAGAGGATATAAATGGAATCAGCATTGGAGGACGAAACATCAATAACATTAGATATGCAGATGATACAGTATTAATTGCAGACAATGAGCAGGACCTGCAACAATTAGTAGATGCGGTTGTTGTACACAGTGAGCAACTGGGGTTAGAATTAAATTGTAAAAAGACTCAGGTTATGGTCGTCAGTAGGAAGGAAGAAGTGCCACAATGTAATATACAAGTAAATGGAAATATTCTTCAACAAGTGAATCGGTACAATTATCTTGGAACAGTTATAACATCTGATGGGGGATGCCTTGAAGAGATTAGAACAAGAATCGTCATGGCGAAAGTAGCCTTTAGCAAGATGAAAAACATTCTGACCAATAAGAAGATGTCAATTGAAACGAGAAAAAGAGTGTTGAGGGGATACATAGAGCCTGTTCTTTTGTATGGATGTGAAACTTGGACAATGAGCAGTCAAGCTGAAAAGCATCTGATGGCTGTAGAAATGTGGTTTCTGAGGAAAATGCAAAGAATACCATGGACAGACAGAAAAACCAATGACCAAGTACTACAGGAGACAAATGAACATCGTAAACTGATTAGAGAAATTAGACGTAGACAGTCAAAATTTTTTGGACATGTTATGAGAAGAAATGAATTGGAGAACTTAGTGACAACTGGCAAGATCGAGGGGAACAGACCAAGAGGAAGACCGAGAGGAAAATACCTGGATGGCTTGGCCACATGGCATGGACGAGACAGGAACACTGAGCTGATCCACGACACTGGTGATCGAGTGAAATGGCGAGTCATGACCGCCCACGCTTTCTGGCATGACACATGATTGATTGATATATATATATATATATATATATATATATATATATATATATATATATATATATATATATATATATATATATAAGTAAACAAAGATCTACACCTTTGCTTTATTGACTACACAAAAGCTTTCGATAAAGTGAGACATGTCGACATGATAAGGATGCTTGAAGATCTACAAATTGATGGAAAAGACCTTAGACTTGTAAAAAACATATATTGGAAACAACAAGCTGCCATAAGAGTTGATAATGAAGTAGGCCATATCAGCCTATTAAGAGAGGTGTGAGACAGGGATGTGTAATGTCTCCAGATCTGTTTTCCCTGTACAGTGAAAGTATTTTCAAAAATATAGAAGATATGGAAGGAATCAACATTGGGGGACGATGCATCAATAACATTAGATATGCAGATGATACAGTCTTGATTGCAGACAATGAACAGGACCTGCAAAATTTAGTAGATGCGATTGTTACACACAGTGAACAACGAGGGTTAGAATTAAATTGTAAAAAGACACAGATTATGGTCGTCACTAGGAAGAACGAAATACCACAATGTAATATACAAGTAAATGGAAATATTCTTCAACAAGTGAATAGGTACAATTATCTCGGAACAGTAATAACATCTGATGGGAGATGCCTTGAAGAGATTAGAACAAGAATCGCCATGGCAAAAGTAGCCTTTAGAAAGATGAAAAACATACTGACCAATAAAAAGATGTCAATTGAAACGAGAAAAAGAGTGTTGAGATGCTACATAGAACCTATACTTTTGTATGGATGTGAAGCGTGGACAATGAGCAGTCAAGCTGAAAAACATCTGATGGCTGTAGAAATGTGGTTTCTGAGGAAAATGCAAAGAATACCATGGACAGCCAGAAAGACCAATGAACAAGTTCTTCAAGAAACAAATGAAGATCGTAAACTGATTAGAGATATTAGACGCAGACAGTCACAATGATTTGGACATGTTATGAGAAGAAATGATCTGGAGAACTTGGTGACAACTGGTAAGATCGAAGGGAACAGACGAGAGGAAGACCTAGAAGCAAATACTTGGATGGCTTGACTACATGAAATGGTCGAGACAGAAACACTGAGCTGATCCACGACTCTGGTGATCGAGTGAGATGGCAGAACATGACCGCCCACGCTTACCGGCATGGCACATGTTGGATATATATATATACTAGCTGACCCTGCCCGGCTTCGCCCAGACCCTGGTGGGGAGCATCTCATTTAATTCATATAAGTAGTCATATAAGTTCTCGTTCCCGTTACCGACTGTCTGTCTGTCTGTCTGTCTGTCTGTCTGTCTGTCTGACCCGGCATCGCCCAGTCCTTGGTGGGGAGCATCTCATTTAATTCATATAAGTAGTCATATAAGTTCCCGTTCCCGTTACCGACTGTCTGTCTGTCTGTCTGTCTGTCCGTCCGTCCCTCTCTGTCTGTCTGTCTGCCTGTCTGTCTAATCATTTATTGGTTGCAGTTAGAACAACCTTAGATAAACGAAGACCAACTTACAAAAAGCATTAGAAAGAGCACTTGAAAGATCTTTACATCTTCCCCCAACAATTAACTTGGGTAAATGGAGCGGCGGCAGCAGCATCAGCAGAAGAAGGAAAAGGAGGAGTAGACAACTGCAGCGAAAAGGTGGGTCTGTCTATCTATCTGACCCGGCGTGACTTCGCCCAGCTCCTGGCGGGTAGCGTCTCATTAAATTCATACAATAAAAAAAAGTAACTTAAAAAAATGCCCTTCCACACACCATCCATTATTTTTAATGAAAACGCTTTCTAATCACCTGCATGACTACAGTAACTTCTTAAGCAAAAAAAAGATGAGTTACAATGTTATGCATTGTGCATTATTTTTATGAAAACTTTGAAAATACCTTACAGATTGTATCATTATTTATTATAACTCATATGCCGGTACATAACTATGGACAAAGAGTTTATAAATCTTTGAAAACGATGCCACAATATGACTATAAGTTATACAGAAAAGTTATGCCCCTTGAAATAACTTTTATAGAGTTAGGTCCCCTGAGATATATGAAATTACAATGAAAAATGAAAAATGAAATAATACTGGGTAAGCAGGCGATTTCACACTAAAAAAATATTACAGTTGGCATCTCTGGAATGAAAGGAAGGCGTGTAGAAAATTTCATCTCAATCGGATGGGCCGTTCGCGAACAAATAAAGGACATACGGACAGAGATACATAAATACATACAGAGATACATACGCACATCCTAATTTATATATAAGATATATATATATATATATATATATATATATATATATATATATATATATATATATATATGTGTGTGTGTGTGTGTGTGTGTGTGTGTGTGTGTGTGTGTATGTATGTGCGTGTGTATTCGTATATATGAAAATGTGTGTGTGGGTGTGTGTGTACATTGTGTGGGTGTTTATGTGTGTTGATCTTGACTTTTTCGTTTTATATTTACAGAATCTGAAGCCCATGATGAGTTTCACAAAAAAAAAAAAAAATAATATGATCTTTCATATTTGCAATATGGATTCACAAATAACGTCATCAACGGAGAAGAACGACTTTAATGTGTTATTTGTAGTAAAAGTTTGTTAAATGATTCTATGTGACCGACAAAGTTGAGGAAACATTTGTTGACTGTTCATTCTCAACACAAGGACAAGGATAAAACCTATTTTGAACGCCTTGGGATTCTGTCAAACGGATGAGACTGAATTTAACAGGGGTATTCCAAGAAACAAACCAAAAGGTTACTGAAGCTTCCTATATTGTAGCACTGGAGATAGCGAAGCAGAAAAAACACCCACATACAATCGGGGGAAACTTGGATCAAACCTAGTTGTCTCAAGATGGTGGAAATTGTGTTGGGAAATGAATCATAGAAAAAACTTGCAGTGGTTTCACTATCAAACGACACTGTTCAAATGAGGATCAGCGATATAGCCAGTGACATCAAGGATCAAGTTGTGCAAGAGATCAAGTCTGCAGCATTTGGGCTCTATTCAGTTCAAATTGATGAATCGACTGATGTGGCATCGTGTTCTCAGTTGATAGTGTTTGCAAGGTATATCCATTCAGGATCATTTAAAGAAGAACTTCTTATTTTGTTCTCCTCTTCAAAAAACTACCAAGCTCTCTGATATTTTGGAAAAGGTTTGATCTTTTCTTGAATCAAAAAATCTTTTATGGGATAATATGTGTGGGTGCTGAACAAATGGAGCACCAGCTATGTTGGGGACCAAATCAGGATTTCAAGTTAGTGTGAAGAAACGTGCCCCAAAAGTGAAATGCATTCATTGCATGATCCATCATCAGGCACTGGCCTCCAAAACACTTCCAGCTCCATTGGGGAAGGTTTTGCATCAAACCGTTCAGATAGTGAATTTTATCAAAGGAGGAGCCCTCAACTCACGGCTTTTAAAGCAGTTATACGTTGACGTGGATACAGGCCACCATTTGCTTCTTTTCCACACAAATGTTCGATGGCTGTCAAGAGGAAATGTAACTGCGCGAGTATATGAGCTGAGAGACGAGCTCAAATTATTTTTTGAAGTTCAGGATAAGATGGACTTTTTCGCCTGGCTGGATGATGAAAAATGGATCATGCGCCTTGCCTATTTAGTTGATATTTTTGAGCAGTTAAGTAAACTCAATCTTCATATGCAAGGAAGGAATACAGCTATCATACACTTTGTGGATGCCATGAGAGCTTTTATGAGCAGGCTGGAAAACTGGAAAAGAAAGGTCAATATGACAAATGCTGCAATGTTTGAGAAGCTGTTATCCATTCTCGTTGTTGATGGTAAAGACCAAGTACTTCCACAATTTGCAAAAAAAAAAAAAAAAAATGACAGCATTTGACAGCACTAGAAAATGAATTTGAGTGAACTTAGTGATGATGAGCTGGATTTGGTGCGAAACCCATTCAAATTATCAGTTGAAAAAGTTTTTGATGATTGCCAAGATGAATTTCTTGAGCTGAAAAATTATTCGGGAGGAAGATATGTGTTCTATGAGAAACCAATAAAGGAATTTTGGCCTTTGATGTGCGATTTCTACCCAAAAGTGGCAGAAAAATGCAATCCGTGCATTGCTTCCATTTGCGTCATCATATCTTTGTGAGTCAGGCTTTTCAACTCTGTTGGAAATTACAACAAAACGACGTAATAGATTAGTTGTTGAAAATGATCTCTGTTGTGCCCTTTCAAGCACTAATCCGCGTATTTCAGAATTGCTGCGGGGAAAACAATCACAGTGTTTTCATTGATTACAATCTTCATTTAAATGAAGTTAATTACGAATCTACAATATCTTGGTTTTGTAATGAGCGTTTTGTTTGATGAAGCACATTGTTCTAGCATTCTGGTGTCTTATATTAAGCTACAATTCTTTGACGTTTTAACTGTGTGTTTATTATAGTATGATTAATGTGGTGTTTTATTAATTTTTTTTTTTTTTGGTTCGGATATCCTTTACAGGACATTGCTCTCAACATCAGCATCTTTCAGCTGATTGTTGATTTCTTGGCAAGATTACGCTCAGTAGTTTGCCATTGCTTTCTGAGCGACCGGCTCAATACCCCGTAAGTTACCGACGCGGAGAGAACCGCTACCAATTCTCGCGCAACGTCACGTATACGAGATTA
The DNA here is from genome assembly GCA_963921405.1 of Cepaea hortensis. Taxonomy (NCBI): domain Eukaryota; kingdom Metazoa; phylum Mollusca; class Gastropoda; order Stylommatophora; family Helicidae; genus Cepaea; species Cepaea hortensis. The sequence continues at coordinate 18,351,072 of OY992891.1, forward strand.
CGGAGAAAGTCGTGTAACCTCTAGACCAGAGAGACCGGCAATAAAATATTCTGAATATGAAAATGCTTTTATTAAAGTTTTAATATTCATTAGCATATACATTTACCAAAATGGAAGACAATAAGGAATTTCAGTATTATAGGCATGCTACTTTTAATGCACCTTATGAGGCTGACAATTTTGGAAAGGTGTTTGGGGGCGGTGGGGGGGGGGGGGGGGGATTACAGTCTGAATATATGGTGAAGGGGAGTGGGCACGGGCCGAAAAAGGTTGAGAACCACCGATCTATCCAGTTGTTACATTACGTTCAGGCATATAAGAGAGCTTGTTGAAACAACTGTATCCATTCATCTATCCAGCTGTTACATTATGTTCAAGGTATATAAGAGAGCATGTTGAAACAACTTTATCCATTCATCTATCCAGTTGCATTATGTTCCATGTTTATAAGAGAGCACATTGAAACAACTTTATCCATTCATGTATCCAGTTGTTACATTATGTTCAAGGTATATAAGAGAAATCACCGGTCTCCGTGGCTAAGGTCTTGCGAACACGGTTTGTGAGTCCGTATACCCGGGTTTGAAACACAGCGGTGCTGGTTTTTTCGAAAAAATGTATAGGAGCCGGTCGAAAACAATGGCAAATTACTGAACGTAAAATATGCCCAGGTATCACGAACAGCGAATGCTGGGGTTGACTGCTACGTCATGTGATGGACATGCAACTAATATTTTTTTTTATTATATAAGAGATCAAGTGGAAACAACTTTATCCATTCATCTATCCAGTTGTTACATTATGTTCCAGGTATATAAGAGAGCATGTTGAAACAACTTTATCTTCTGCCCTTTATCCTCCATTAGAGCACAGACCATAAAACTACCCATACCAGGCCGTCTGATATTTTACTGTCTCCTACAGCTTCCTCCATGTCCTCCATATTACCGATCTCTGTCTCTATCTATCTATCTATCTATCTATCTATCTATCTATCTATCTATCTATCTATCTATCTATCTATATATCTATCTATCTATCTATCTATCTATCTATCTATCTACCTACCTACCTACCTACCTACCTACCTACCTATCTATCTATCTATCTATCTATCTACCTACCTACCTACCTACCTACCTACCTACCTACCTACCTACCTATCTATCTATCTATCTATCTATCTATCTATATCTATCTATACACACACACACACACACACACACACACACTCACGATAACGATATCCTTTGGTATTCTACCATCATCCATGCTCCTAACGTGTCCTAACCATATAAGTCTACGAAGACTGAGTTTGGAACAAACTGTCTCACAACCTGATCTTACCAATACTTCAGTATTTGCGATTTTTCTTGCCACTTAAGACTAAGTATGCTTCGCAGATGCCGCTATGAAAGCTGTTTAAACGTTTCTCTTGGTGTGAGTAAGTTGACCAGGATTCACCGTCATAAAGTAGAGTACTAAGGACACAGGCTTGATAGACAAGGACTTCTTTCGTGGCAGCAAGCTTCCTGCTCTCCCAGACTCTTTTCGTTAACCTGTTCATTGTTGTTGCTGCCTTACCAATCCCGATGTTGATTTTCTGATCTAAGGATAATTTTCTAGTTACCTCTGATCCTAGATATGTAAAATGGCTTACTATATGCTTTTCGGCGTCGTCAATAAAAAATGATGTAACCCTATTTGCACATCGTGACAGAATCTGTGTCTTTATTTATTTTTGTTTTGTTTTGCTAATTGTTAAACGAAATTCAGAACAAGCATTGAAGAATGCAGATAGTGGACGTTGTAATTCTTCCTCAGAGTGCGTTGTAATTGCAGCATCATCTACAAAAAGCATCTCCCTGATCAGTACCCTCCTAATTTTGGTCTTAGCCTTCAATATCTGAACATTGTAGAGTCCGCCATCTGAGCGTGAGTGAATGTATATACCACCATCGTGATCACGAAAGGCATATTTCAGTAGAAGTGAAAAGTATATTCCAAAGAGGGTAACAGCTAGTACACAACCTTGCCTAACTCCACTCTCGATTTCAAACTCTTCTGAAGTTGCACCATCAAACTTGATTATTGCCACGTTCTTGGTTAGGCTCGTCGTGTAGTACATGATCTCTTTCATGACAAATATGCAGTAGTTATAGAATAAGTGCGAATACAAGCGTCCTAGCGTTTGATCTCCAAGTTTATTCTACATTGTGACATCACTCATTCTCCCACTGTCTCATCATCCTCTCATTCTGTCGGAGGATAGAAGAATCATATATATTTATGAGACGACTAGTGTAATAGCTTGTACGTTCTAAAATAGTCAACTTACGTCCCTATCTGGCCATCTTGGGGTGAACACACAACAGCAGTTGACGGTTGATATTCATTGAGTCTGGACTGCTGTCAAAGCAGCAGAAACTTGGTTTAGTGTCCTAGCCTGCTGTATTACATATCAGCTGTCTTAGTCGCTATCTTAATCTTGATGGTTTGACGTTTCGCGAGCGCCTGGGAACGCTTTTCGACTTCACTCTAGCTGCCTCTCAGCCTAAATGCCTGACAGAGATTTGTTGTCCCTGACGTTACTTCCGTCCCTTCACGTGATGTTTTGGGGCCCTAGTCGCTTGAGTGGTTTACCTTTGTTTGGCCTCTAGTTCTGTAGTTGATCAATTGTCACTATACTACGTCTATTCTACCGTGCCACGCTTTCGTGGTGATCGTTATTTATCAACAACTTTAACTCTTTCATGGTCTAGTCTTGTCCACTGTCACTTGTACCGTGTCACTACTTCTCGAGTCTTTTAGGTGAATGGCATTATGCCCCGCCCCCCCCCTACTCTTTTCAAAATGGTGCAACCATTTTGACAGTCTATTCGGTCAGTTTACCGTTGACATGAAACGAAAACTGATAATCTGTGGTCTTTTTAGGTCTTACTAGTGTTTAGTTCACTCACGCCTCTCTTTGCCCTCTTTTACTGTAATACTCTCTGATTATAGATGTGTGGTGGCTTTATGAATTTATTATTTTATCCTTTCATACTATGATATTGCGATCATCACCTTTTATGATGTGATATTATATGATGATTGATGACTAATGTTTTTATGAAATTCTTATCTGCCTTCGTACTATGGTGGTGTGATATTTGTTATAACATCAGAAGCCCCTGATACCGAACTGCATAGCGACTGGTGGAAAACACTGGTGTGATTTGAAATAAATTCCTGCATGATTTTGTGATAAAACATTAGTAAGAGTTATATTTAAGCATGATTTCTTTATGTTCATATAAAGTTTGTATAACTATTTTTGGTTGGACGAGTTTCTTGCATGCAGAGTTATTTGAATTGTCGTCATGATTCTTGCATGATATGAAACATTGTTATTTTATTATTAAGTATTATTTCAGTTACAAGCAGTAACTATATATTGAAATACACTAGACGGCGTCGACATCAAAGGCGAACTCTTCTAAGCTGATCAGATTAGGACAATCCCCAACTGGCAATTGTCGTCCAAGGTTCGAACCATTGTCATTTGGCAATACACTATAGTAATGCCGCGACATATCTCTAATATTATATAATCTTTTAAGAATTATCCCTCGAGGAGACATGATTGTGTAGGAACAAATGTGAAGGAAACGAATAGCAATCGATTTATCCATATGGAGAAAAGATTATCTTTCTAGAGTATGATTGGACTATCATGACGTTGAAGAGAACTCTCCTCTTAGACCGATTTTCAATGGTGATAGTAATGCTTGGAGTCAGTGGTCGGAGAACGGATGATTGCTCAGCATATGCTTAGTTATATAGGTATATAGAAACATCACTGTACTAGTACCAATAGAATTGTTTAGACACATAAACTAGCATTCGACTGTGCGTCCAGAGATGGAAGTGGATGCTAAGATGGAGTGTTTGACTGTTGGAGACTATAACTAGGTCATCAAATGGCTTTTAGTGGAACGAGGAACTTGTTGTAAGACATATAAAGATTGTGCATACATCATCGGCAGCAGAATTTGGTGCATAGAATTCAATTCTTAAAGGCCCTATCATGCAGTATTCATAGAAATTAATGCTTGCACTTTTTGATTGCATTTCAGATTGATGTTAGAACAATATTATTAATCAGTTATTTGTTATTTGATAATAACAGCTGATTGACTAACTGATAAAATAAATATATTTGATTATTAAGTAATTGGAATAGTAAATATATGAATAAAATTCGTTTCATGATATTGTATTTATGAAGTATTAAATCAATACAAATAATGCATGTTATTATATTAATATTATTTATTATTAATTAATTAATTATTAATTTGACTGATAAATTAAAGGTATTTGATTTAATAAGATAGATTATGAAGATCATTAATTACATTGCATTGGCACCTTTCCTTCTTGACAGACGATAGTTTGGTACATTGTGCTTCAAAAAGGCTTAATAACTACGATCCATGGCGGTGGCGAGTGTGGCTGGTAAGGCCAATTCTTGCTGCAAATGTTTTCCCACAGTAAGTGCATGTGAAAACATGGTCATTTCCACCATTTTGCACCATCTTACGTCTCTCACGCTCTGTGTGTGCTTTATCTGCAATCATTTTCTCCTTTGTCTTTATTCCATTTCTGATAGTTGCCCTCCATGCAACACGTTCAGGGGCGACGTGCTCCCAATGTGCATTATCAATGCCTGTATCAATCATGTCCCGCTTACACACATCTTTGTATCGCAGTAGATGCCGACCCTGAGATCTCCTACCCGTCTGTAATTCACCAAAAAAGATGTCCTTTGGTATTCTACCATCATCCATCCTTCTAACGTGTCCTATCCATCTAAGTCTACGAAGACTGAGCATGGAATACACCGTCACACAACCTGATCTTTCCAATACTTCAGTATTTGTGATTTTGTCTTGCCACTTAATACCAAGTATTCTTCGCAGACACCGCATATGAAAGCTGTTTAAACATTTCTCTTGGCGTGAGTAAGTTGTCCAGGTTTCACTGCCATAAAGAAGAGTACTAAGGACACAGGCTTGGTAGACGAGGACTTTTGTTTTGGCAGTAAGCTTCCTGTTCTCCCAGACTCTTTTTGCTAACATGTTCATTGTTGTTGCTGCCTTGCCAATCCTGATGTTGATTTCCTGATCGAGGGATAATTTGCTATTTACCTCAGATCCTAGATACGTAAAATGGTCTACTATCTCCAGTTCGGCGTCGTCAATAAAAATTGATGGTACACCATGTGCACCTTGTGACATAATCTGTGTCTTCTTTTTGTTAATTGTTAAACCAAATTCAGAACAAGCATTGGAGAATGCAGATAGTAGATGTTGTAATTCTTCCTCAGAGTGGGTCGTAATCGCAGCATCATCCGCAAAAAGCAACTCTCTGATTAGTACCCTGCTAATTATGGTCTTGGCCTTCAATCTCTGAGCATTATAGAGGCCACCATCTGAGCGTGAGTGAATGTATATACCGTCATCCTGATCACGAAAGGCATATTTCAGTAGAAGTGAAAAGTATATCCCAAAGAGGGTGGGGGCTAGTACACAACCTTGCTTAACTCCACTCTTGATTTCAAATTCTTCTGAAGTTGAGCCATCAAACTTGATTATACCCTTCATGCCTGTGTGGAACGATTCCACAATGGACAGAAGAGTTGGTGGGCAGCCAATCTTCTTTAGTGCTTCGAACAGACCCTCACGACTGACCAAATCGAATGCCTTTGTGAGGTCGATGAAAGCAATAAACAGTGGCTGATTTTGTTCCCGGCATTTTTCTTGCATCTGTCGCAATGAGAATATCATATCAATGGTAGACCGGTTCTGACGGAAGCCGCACTGTGATTCGGGGTAGACTTGATCTCCCAGGACTTGAAGTCTGTGCAGGACAATTCTGGCAATTACTTTCCCAACAATACACAGAAGTGAGATACCCCTATAGTTGTTACAGTCGCTCCGATCTCCCTTGTTCTTGTACAGCGTTATGATGTTTGAATCTTTGAAATCCTGTGGGACTTGTCCTTCTCGCCAGCATAGCTCTATTAGCTGGTGGATCTGTAGAGCGAGTGTGTCTTGCCCACTCCTGATTACCTCTATTGGAATCCCATCCTTACCTGGAGCCTTGCCAGATGGAAGCTCCTTTATAGCACACTTAACTTCTGTTATAGTGGGAAGTGTGTCCAGGTGGTCAAGAGTTGGCAGGGCCTCTATGGCGTTGAGGGCATCATCCGCTAGCTTGGTCTCACTTGAGTAAAGTTCTAAATAGTGCTCGACCCATCTATCCATCTGCTGTTTCTTATCAGTGATCATTTCTCCAGTCAAGGTTTTCAGCGGTGCACTTCTTTTGATCATTGAACCACAGGCTTTCTTTATCCCTTCATACATGCTTCTGATGTTTCCCGTATCACTTGCGATTTGAATGGACTCACATAACTTGATCCAGTAGTCATTCGCACACTGCCTGGCAGCCTTTTGTACATCCTTCCTCGCTTGCTTCAGCTCACTCAGAGTGTTACGCGTTGGTCTTTCCTTGTTTCTTAAGAGAGCTATCTTCTTTTTATCAATCAAGGGCTGCAGTATCTGGCTGTTTGCCTCAAACCAGTCCTGCCTCTTATGATCCACGGTGCCGTAAACCCCTACCGCTGTTTTATAAATAGTTTCCTTAAGTTTACTCCATTTATCATTTACTATACAACTTTCTGATGTATCATTGAAAGCGTCTTCAAGTTGCTGTTGAAATTCAAAGCACTTTCCAGGATCGTTAGTGTTAGTAATATTAATCCTGGGGCTAGACTTGTGTTTAGCTGTGTAGATTCTCTTTGGTCTCAGTCTAACCCTTGCAACAGCCAAAGAATGATCTGTATCACAGTCAGCACTGTGGTAACTTCGAGTTAATGATGTATGGTTCAGATGTTGTCTCCGTGTGATAATGAAGTCCAGCTGATGCCAATGGCTGGATCTTGGATGTTTCCATGTGACCTTATGCATCTTTTTTGTTTTAAAAAAGGAGTTTGTAATACATAGGTCATTTCTAGTGCAATGCTCCAGCAGCCTTTGCCCATTATCATTCATGCGACCGATGTTGCATTTTCCAAGGCACACCGGCCATGAACTCGAGTCCTTGCCCACACGAGCATTGAAATCACCGAGCATATAAATGTAGTCGGATTTTGGAACTGCCTTGATTGCAGAGTCTAGCTGCTCATAGAACGTATCCTTCACATCATCAGAGGAAGCGAGTGTCGGTGCATATGCAGTGAGAATGGTGGCAAATCCACAAGAGGTTGCCAAGCGCAGTGATAATAATCTTTCATTACCTCCAGCTGGGATATCAATCATATCAATAAATATATTTGATTCAAGGATAAATTATAATGATTAATAATCTCATCTCATCCTCAGATATGAATGGCCCCGTTCAACCGTCGATTAACGCAGTTTAGTTGTATTTGTGTCCTATATTGTGTAGCTTGGTTTGATTCTTTCGTATATCTGGTTGCTTGTTCTCAGCTTCCTGGCTTCTGATTGGTTGATTTCGTTCATTCTAGTCTTGATAAGGTACTCCATGTCTGGACAGAGTCGCGCACTTGCTGAGCCTGGAGTTACTGTGTACCATTCGTCGTCCCACCTGTTATTTCTCCCCCTTCCACGTCTTGGCATTTCGTCGAATCTTCTTGTTCGTCTTTGGTTTAGTATGGCGTCTCTGTAGTTCTATCTTGGTGGGGGGCGATTTGCAATCACCCGACAGAATTGGTCTTGATCTGGGTAGCCTTCCTCATTCAGTTCAATTGCTATTTCTTCTTCTGCGGTTTCTTCTTCTGTCTGGGTCTTTGCATTTTCTGGTTCTTTCTCTGTTTTTAGCAGTTCTATCTGTTCTCTTTCTTCATGGATTTGTTTCAGCGTTTCTACTGTCTTTGCTCTTTCTTCTTGAATTTTCAGAAGGGTTTTGTCAGTATCAGCTTTTATGGAGGCCATTCGAGCGACATCCTGCTCTATCTTCTGCTGGACTTGCTTCAGGTCGTCCAGGATGCACTGAACGGCCGTTATCTGGGTTTCTTGCGTCTTGTCACTTTTGTCTTCTAGGTTTTTGACCTGTGTTCTCAGCTCCTTCAGGTTGCCTTCCAATATAAGATTAATAATTAGTTGATACATGTTAAATATTACCATTATTTTGTAATTATTGATTATATTGAATTTTGGTATTTATTAACTGAAAAAGAATTCATAGCAAAGAATATATATATTGCAGATGAATTAACTAGATATCATTGATTGATTATGTCATTATGTAGAAATTATATAGAGTTTAGAAAGAAAATACAGTGAGAGCTACCACATATTGGAGCATAATGGATCAGCTCAAGTCGGATAGAAGCGATCACAGACATGGCGTTGTCGTAAATATTTACTCACTGCAATTATTCGTGAATTGGGTGTTAAGTCTATAACGACAGTGTTGAATTGGCTTGGCAACGCATAGGCAGACTGTCAGACCATGAAGCTGGCTTGCAGTATCAACAAATTAAGTTTGATCAGACTTGGGCGGTGGGGAAGTATAAAGCTGTCATAGTTGACCAAAAATATCCTTGCAAACCTGGGACGAGTGATGGTTGCAACTAATTTAGAGTGTTTGCAGATTAAGAGAGATCATCCTAATACATTCCAAATGGTATCTTTAAGTGAGCTCATCCTAATACATTCCAAACGGTATCAAACACACTTTGTATCTCCTCTTTTACACTTATGCATACAGATTGTCACAGTCTCTAAGTATTGTCCCCCATAGTCTACTTAATAAGTCTGCTAGGTTGTTGTCCTTTTCTGCGACGAGTGATGGTTGCAACTAATTTATAGTGTTAGAGGATGAAGCGAGAGATTGGTCAATTCATGATGGCCACTAGTGACTCTGATGATCTGACAAGTGGTTAGACTGTTAAATAACAGGATAGCATAGATGGGCAATTAACTTTTGAGTTCAAAAGCTTTCAGATTAATCAAGTGATTTATAAGAATTCCAGATTAATGTTAGAAATAAATTTAATAGAGTAAAGTGAAATGTATTAGGATGATATATTGTTTCAACATTTAAAAGACGACTAACAGATCGGTGTGTAGATCAACCTATGACAAAATAATACGTTACTAGATAAGAACTTATAGCAGATGCAGCAAATGAGCATATAAATAGATATTAATTAGTGTAACATTATAATTCAGTTGCTTTATATTCCTGAATTTTACCATAGATAGAGGAAATGTTCTGCTACTTTAAGATAGTATGGTATCAACAAATTAATGAATTTAGGAGTTAGCATAACAATTAATTAGTGTTTATGTGTGGAAACCAAAAGATCAGTATAATCAAATTATATATTACTGAATTTTTTATTTTATATTTAAGTTAAATTAGTTATACCACAGCTGATAATGAATGGTTACATAAATATTATTACAGAATGTTGGTGGTATACGTTGCGTGTAGATTATTTATGAGCGATGGATGCATTAGTTGATTGGAAAACGTTAGTAATTAGGAAGAATAATTTATTAGTAAATATTATGCTTGTGAATTGAATGTTCAATATGTGATTACAGGATATTATGATTACATCAATAATTAGTTAATTATGTGGTATTATAATTAACTTTGCGCATGTTGTGATATTAATAAATTAACATCCTTAGATAACTGGGTATGTAAGTATAAACTCAGTGATAAAGTATACTAACCTTGATTAGCGAACTTGATGAATGTTGCATGATAATGATTGATATTTTTGATTATTTGAACTTTGGATTAATAATTAAGTTCAGTGTTTTCGAAATTAAATATTTTCATGATAACAGTTAAATTCTAACAATTTGAATGTTTTCACGGCAGATCGGTGAAAACCTTCGTTGCTTTGTCGGTGTGATATTTGTTATAACATCACAAGCGAATTCTTCACTGCAAAGCCCACACCATGTTGCCTTTTTTCTGCCTGCCCTCTAAGCTTTCAAAAAAAAAAAAGGTGTAAATGTTTTCCCTGAGTGACCCTTCCCCTGCGAGGCGAGCCTCCTGCAGGCCAGCAATATCAATGTTAAGACGATTGAGTTCGGCATCAATCACTGCCGTTTTTCTCACATCGTCAGTATTCGTCAGATCAGTGGAAAATTCTGGACACATGGTTCTTACGTTTCAGGTTGCAAGCCGTAGCGTGAGGTTTCTATTTTTATTTTTAGAAGTACTTAGTGCATTGGTTTTATAGCCTGCAATTCAGATTGTGTCCTAGCTCCAAGCACCCATTGAAGCACGCAGGCTGTGGCGGATCCCAGTTGGTCGAGGGCTGCCCAGCTTGAGGCGAGCGGTAGCTGATCAAATTCATATGTAGTGTTCTCCCATCGTCAGACGCAACCCATGGTGCCACATGTCTACACCAATTAACAAGGACTTATAACCCGTAACTTCTACCTCTCGCTTTGATTCTGAGAACGGTTAAGATCAAGGATGGAGTTTTACCTCTCCATAGCACAAAGCCTGGGCTAAAATATAGAGACCATGTGTTGCACATGCAGCATGATCCCTCTCTCGGCCTGAATAGTTCACCTACGTCGGTCTTCGCGCAGGTACCCCTGGCCCAGATGTTTGCGACATTGTTGGTAATCCCGTATATCTACGTGGGGAAAACAGCAGCTGCGAGAATCGGCAGCATTTCGCGCCGCGCTGGTAACTTACGGGGGTATGTGAGAAAATGTATGTTCAGAAAGCAATGGCAAACTACTGAACGTAAAACCTGCCTTGTACATCAACAGCAGCTGAAAGATGCTGGTGTTGACTGCAATGTCCTTTAAGGAATATGCAACATGAAAAAATAATATATATATATATATATATATATATATATATATATATATATATATATATATATATATATATATATATATATATATATATATATATATATATATATACTAAAGTGTATGGACGGTTATGGGCGGGACAATGGCCAATCTTATTGTCTTAAGGTGGCTCATATGTTATACCCACATATCCAGAAGTCCAATAGTATTCATTCCTGAGTTCACATGTGTCAACGCCAAGATTATATTATGTAAAGTGCTGTTATTTTTCCATACAACAACAAACAAACAATGATCCACGGCCATGACCTCTACATGGAGAATTAGGTGATCAATATTTAGCTCGCTGACCTCTACATGGAGGTTTAGATGGTAAGTATTTAGCTCGCTGACCTCTACATGGAGGTTTAGATGGTCAGTATATAGCTCGCTGATCTCTACATGGAGGATTAAGTGATCAATATTTAGCTCGCTGACATATACATGGAGGTTTAGATGGTAAGTATTTAGTTCACTGACCTCTACATGGAGGTTTAGATGGTCAGTATTTAGCTCGCCGACCTCTACATGGAGGATTAGGTAGTCAGTATTTAGCTCGCTGACCTCTACATGGAGGATTAGGTGGTCAGTATTTAGCTGGCTGACCTCTACATGGAAGATTAGGTGGTCAGTATTTAGCTCGCTGACCTCTACATGGAGGATTAGGTGGTCAGTATTTAGCTCGCCAAGCAAACTTCGTTTGCAGACATCGAACATGTGTCGATGCCATGATGGAAGGCTGTCTGGAATCATCCCTCACTGTCATCCTCTAGATCTTTGTCCATTTATCTGTCCATTTGTTACAGTATGTTCTTGTTTGCCCTCTTACAAGCGTGTAATCCCAAACAGCTGTGCAGCAAAACAACAAAACACCAGCACCATTAAAATACTCGTAAGAAGACAAATATGAGTGGAGAGTCATGATATCCAGAGTCTGGTTTTGAACAGCAGCAGCAGCAACAACAACAGCAAGATCAAAAATAAGACAGCAACCGATCGACGATAACAGCAACAAAAGCAATGTAATAAACAATAACAACAACAAAAACAGTGATGCGATAACTGTATAGAAGATGTGAGAGTTACCTAATTGTCGTAATCTCGGAGACATAACTGCCACCGCCTGGATTACCTGGGACAGCTGCAAAAGTTATATAAATACTATACTATACTATACTATACTATACTATACTATACTATACTATACTATACTATACTACGCTGTGTTGTGTTGTGCTGTGCTGTGTTGTGCAATACTATACTATACCGTACTATACTATACTATACTATGCTGCACTATACTATGCTATACTATACTGCACTATACTATACTATACTATACTATACTATGGAGTCAAGATGGTACAGTGTCTAGCACACTTGTCTACCGGATCCGGAGGTAATGAGTTCGAATACCGTTGGATGAGGGCATATTTTCAGTGATCTGGACATCCAGGTGGACCCAGCCTAAAATTGGTACAGGAAATGTCCTCGGACCTAAAGGCGGACGGCCTGATATTGACCACGTCATCCGGCGAGCGCCGATTGCTCTGTAAAAATATCGGGCTAGCACCATTGTCGTTGTGATGACGTACTCCAGCTTCCCTTTCTCATGAAGTGCCCAAATCTACGTCTGATACCAATTACCAGTTCTCTCTGTGAATTACGTCTGGCTGGCACATTTAGGCAACACCTCTCTGATATCAACAGTGGTGCCCAGAAACCGGTATCCACACACTTTAACAGTTCTGACCACTTTGGAGTGGCGGACATACAGGTCATGGCGCTCAAATCGTGCGCATCTCACGAACATGATGGTAAGACATTGGAAAACCGCCTCATCTTCCAATTGGGTTCACTCCCCCCTCACGGCCTCAATGTCCAACATAGTTTCATTTAACTTCCAACCCCCCCCCCCCCCCACAACCAACGCAAGGCGGACTGCATTCCAAGCGCCCGCAGCTGTGTTCCTACTCGGTATGCGAAATTGCGAACTAAACCTTGACCACAGAGCCGGCTATAGTTCACTGCTAATCCGCTCTTTAAAGTTCGCTCACATGAGCGTTTCCCCCCTCCCCCCCCCCTATCCCTCCCATCGGGCGAATAAGCCAATCCTTGTCGCCTCTCGACCCTTTTAACCCATACATCCGGTTCTTTCCATCCACATCAAACGGTAAGCGCCTAAGGCGCATTCACCAAACAAGGATTCAGATAAATAATCTTTGTATTTTCATGTAGTGTTTTTTGTGTAGTTGTGTGTCTGTTTGTGTTTGTTTGTTTGTTGTGTGCTGACGAAGGCTTTAGCCGCAATGTCCATTTTGTTTCTTGTTGTCGCGTTCTAGTAAAGCTCACAATCAACTTCTCGGTTTTTGGTGATTCATTCATTGTCTCTGTAAGTTAACTTCTTTCAAGGTATCTTCATTGTTCTTTCTATCAGTTCACGATGTTCTCATCATTCTTCGATAAAACCACATCTCCACAGCTTCCACGTCATTCCTTACTTGTCTGTCAATTGTCCATGATCAAGATTGGCTCAATATAGCTCAAGAGAAAACTTTTCCTCACCTCGATTGACAAACAATACATTCAGTGAATATTCTCCATCTGGTGAAATGCTGCCTTTGTGCTATTCTACATTTAACATCCTAGATACCTATTCTATTTGCTTTTATTAAAATACCCAAACAATTAAATACGTTGATGTGTTTCAGATTTGTTCCGTTCACATTGGGATTAAGTGTAATAAATAACAATTGTAATTTGCCCAGAAGCAGTATCCTGCCATGGGTCTGTGAACTGATAGGGTCATCATATTCTGTCAGCCTGAATGCGCAGATACATAGGTGGCCAATGTGTCCCTGAGTTCAGTGTAAGCCTGAATGCACGGAGACATAGGTGGCCAATCTGTCCCTGACTTTAGTGTAAGCCTGAATGTACGGAGACATAGGTGGCCAATCTGTCCCTGACTTTAGTGTAAGCCTGAATGTACGGAGACATAGGTGGCCAATCTGTCCCTGACTTTAGTGTAAGCCTGAATGTACGGAGACATAGGTGGCCAATCTGTCCCTGACTTTAGTGTAAGCCTGAATGTACGGAGACATAGGTGGCCAATCTGTCCCTGACTTTAGTGTAAGCCTGAATGGACGGAGACATAGGTGGCCAATCTGTCCCTGACTTTAGTGTAAGCCTGAATGTACGGAGACATAGGTGGCCAATCTGTCCCTGACTTTAGTGTAAGCCTGAATGTACGGAGACATAGGTGGCCAATCTGTCCCTGACTTTAGTGTAAGCCTGAATGCACGGAGACATAGGTGGCCAATCTGTCCCTGACTTTAGTGTAAGCCTGAATGTACGGAGACATAGGTGGCCAATCTGTCCCTGACTTTAGTGTAAGCCTGAATGTACCTAGACATAGGTGGCCAATCTGTCCCTGACTTAAGTGTAAGTCTGAATGCACGGAGACATAGGTGGCCAAACTGTCCCTGAGTTTAGTGTAAGCCTGAATGTACGCAGACATAGGTGGCCAGTCTGTCCCTGACTTTAGTGTAAGCCTAAATGCACGGAGACATAGGTGGCAAATCTGTCCCTGACTTAAGTGTAAGCCTGAATGTACGGAGACAAAGGTGGCAAATCTGTCCCTGACTTAAGTGTAAGTCTGAATGCACGGAGACATAGGTGGCCAATCTGTCCCTGACTTTAGTGTAAGTCTGAATGCACGGAGACATAGGTGGCCAATCTGTCCTTGACTTTAGTGTAAGCCTGAATGCACGGAGACATAGGTGTCCAATCTGTCCCTGACTTTAGTGTAAGCAAGAATACACGGAGACATAGGTGACCAAATCGTCCCTGTGTTCAGTGTAAGCCTGAATGCACGGAGACATAGGTGACCAAATTGTCCGTGTCTTTAGTGTAAGCCTGAATGCATGGGGACATAGGTGGCCAATCTGTCCCTGACTTTAGTGTAAGTCTGAATGTACGGAGACACAGGTGGCCAATCTGTCCCTGACATTAGTGTAAGTCTGAATGTACGGAGACACAGGTGGCCAATCTGTCCCTGACTTTAGTGTAAGCCTGAATGCACGGAGACATAGATGGCCAGTCTGTCCCTGACTTTAGTTTAAGCCTGAATGCATGGAGACATAAGTGGCCAATCTCTCCCTGACTTTAGTGTAAGCCTGAATGTACGGAGACATAGGTGGCCAATCTGTCCCTGACTTTAGTGTAAGCCTGAATGCACGGAGACATAGGTGGCCAGTCTGTCCCTGACTTTAGTTTAAGCCTAAATGCATGGAGATATAGGTGGTCAATCTGTTCCTGACTTTTGTGTAAGCCTGAATGTACGGAGACATAGGTGGCCAATCTGTCCCTGACTTTAGTGTAAGCCTGAATGCACGGAGACATAGATGGCCAGTCTGTCCCTGACTTTAGTTTAAGCCTGAATGCATGGAGACATAAGTGGCCAATCTCTCCCTGACTTTAGTGTAAGCCTGAATGTACGGAGACATAGGTGGCCAATCTGTCCCTGACTTTAGTGTAAGCCTGAATGCACGGAGACATAGGTGGCCAGTCTGTCCCTGACTTTAGTTTAAGCCTAAATGCATGGAGATATAGGTGGTCAATCTGTTCCTGACTTTTGTGTAAGCCTGAATGTACGGAGACATAGGTGGCCAATCTGTCCCTGACTTTAGTGTAAGCCTGAATGCACGGAGACATAGGTGGCCAGTCTGTCCCTGACTTTAGTTTAAGCCTAAATGCATGGAGATATAGGTGGTCAATCTGTTCCTGACTTTTGTGTAAGCATGAATGCACGGAGACATAGGTGGTCAATCTGTCCCCGACTTTAGAGTAAGCCTGAATGCACGGAGACATTGGTGGTCAATCTGTCCCTGACTTTAGTGTAAGCCTGAATGAACAGAGACATAAAAGGCCAATCTGTACCTGACTTTAGTGTAAGCCTGAATGCACAGAGACATAGGAGGCCAATCTGAACCTGAGTTCAGTGTAAGCCTTAATGCACTGAAAAATAGGTAGCCAATCTTCCCTGACTTTAGTGTAATCCTGAATGCACAGAGACGACGTAGGTGGCGAATCTGTCCCTGAGTTCAGTGTAAGCCTGAATGCTCGGAGACATAGGTGGCCACTCTTTCCCTTACTGTAGCAGGCGACGAGCTCAGCCGACGAACCTTCCCCCGTCCGTGCTCATGATATTATCAGTGCAGTTCCCTATCAACTCGTGTTAAATTTGGGTGTACTATTGTTATTTGTTAAAATCATTACTTCTGTAGTTGTGTTGTTAAATTTTGTTGTGCGGCTGTATTTTGTTATAACTATTACTTCTGCTTTTCTTTTGTACTTGTAGGTGTGACAATTTATGCCGGCTCCATGGCCGAGGGGTTAGCAGCTTCTCCGCTAACCCCGAATACTCTCGTCACGTGACGCGACGAGAATTAGCAGTGGTTCGAATCGCAAAAGTGACTTATGAGAGTATGGAGCCGGTCGCTCAGAAAGTCGTGGCGTGCTGATGAGCGTAATCTAGCCTAGGAATCAACATACAGCTGAAAGATGCTGGTGTTGACCGCAATATCCTGAAACAGGATGGAAACGCGAAAAAAAAAGGTGTACAATTGTTCTTTGTAATAACTATTACATCTGTTTTTCTGTTGTTACATTTGGGTGTACAATGGTTCTTTGTTATAACTATTACGTTTGTTTTTACGTTGTTACATTTGCGTATTCTAGTGTTCTTTGCAATAAACATTACTTCGGTTGTTCAGACTAAGTCCTTTGTTTTGACTTTCTGTTGCATTCATAATTGATATTTCTTGTAACATCGTTTCATTTGCAACGACCAAAACCACGTCATCAGCATAACGCATGTTGTTTACATTATGTTAACAATTCCCAACAGTGTAATCATTCCTTCGTGTTTCACCTTATCAAATATCTTAGTGTAGTCAGTAAGCACAAGTATAGAAGTCTATTCATTTCAATCATTATTTCTATCAATGTTCTCATACGTTATTAGTGTCTTTCCCTTCCAAAAAAATACCACGGATCATTTCCAATTCAAGGTTATTGTTTGCAGATTAAATCGTTTTGCTGAAATGTAGTCTATATTTTATGATTGTATTCTTGTAATCCCATGCATTGTCTCTTCCATTTGTTTTCATTTCTACAGCTTTACCGAAGTTTTAAAAAGACGAACCTTTGTGACATTGTCATCTCGCGTGCTGGCCCGTTCATTAAGACATGTTCTGAGTTGTTCTAGTGGTCTCAGTCGATCGTTTAACATCTGACACAGGATCCGGAACTGTACAATTGACAACAGCACTTTAATTATATAGAACGTCAGTAATATATGCTATCTGTTATAAAGTATGTTGGGAGTCTCTGTGGCGAAGTGGTCAAAGCCGTTTGACTCGGGCTCCGAAGGTTGTGGGTTCGATTCCGGGCCGCGTCCTTCGGTTCACGATTTAAATTTTTCGGAGACTCCTGTGGGTCGTCGCTAGAGCTACGGAGTTCGTGCTTGGTGCGACGCTTTCCGTGCTGCGGAAAGAGACCGAGCCATATAGGATAAAACCCGGTGCAATGAAGTCGACCCTGTCGACTTTTAAAGTCTGTTATCATACCAGTCGATCAAGATTCAACATTGTCTTCTCTTACTTTGGTTGTTGTTGTTGTTGTTGTTCTTCTTCTTATTATTATTATTATTCGTCTTCATCTGCCTCCTCCATCTATTAATCCTCCTCTTATTTCTTCCTCATCCACCTTCTCCTCTTCTTCTTCCTCTATTCTACTTCTTTTTTTCTCTTCATTCACATTTTTCTTCTCATTACCACCACTGTACTGATACTGATACTGAGAATACTACTACTGCTACTACTACTGCTGCTGCTGCTGCTACTACTACTACTACTACTACTACTACTACTACTACTATTACTACTACTACTACTACTACTACTACTACTACTACTACTACTACTACTAATACTACGACTACTATTACTGCTACAGCTACTACTACTACTACTACTACTGCTACTACTACTACTGCTACTACTACTACTACTACTACTACTACTACTACTACTGATAATGCTGCTACTACAACAACAACAACAACTACTACTACTACTACTACTACTACTACTACTATTGCTACTACTACTACTACTGCTATTGCTACTGCTGCTGCTACTACTACTACTACTACTACTACTACTACTACTACTACTACTGCTCCTACTACTACTAATACTACTACTACCACTACTACTACTACTACTACTACTACTACTACTACTACTACTACTACTACTACTACTTTACTGCTACTACTACTACTACTACTACTACTACTACTACTACTCTTACTACTACTACTACTACTACTATACTGCTACTACTACTACTACTATTACTACTACTACTAATACTGCTATGCATCGTGTAACACCTTATTTTAGGAGTTTAATTTATAATAGTAATTGTTTTCAAAAACGTTGACACAACAAGTGTCAATCAAAACGTCCAGAACGTATATTTTCAATGAAACAAGTTTAGAAATGGAATTCAAGAAGCAGCAACATCTTTCACCTGTTGACATGCCAGTGTGGATTGATTGTTCACCTATACCATCTCAAACACAAAATAGATGGTCGTGTATGACGTCTTAAATACAGTGCATTTGATCATTCATACCGACTTAAAGTCACCAGCACAGAGTACCTGACCACATCTTAAAGTCTCAGTCTCAGAGTACTTGGTCATCGATACGATCTCAGAGTCTCAGAGTACTTGATCATCTACGCGGCCTCATTGTCACGGAGTACTTGCTCATCTAGATGGTCTCAAAGTCTAGAGTACTGGGTCATCTTCACGGTCTCAAAGTCACAAACTGAGGCAAATGTTCTTGTAGAGCGGAAACTGAGGCCCCTGAACACATCGTTCAGTTCTGCCCATCTTTCAGAGATCTACGCAGGCAGACGTACCAGGAATGTGCTGAGCCGGAGTAGAAATTACGGGGCACCGACATGGAGAAAACGATGAACTCCATACCGGCAAGGGGGCAGCATGTTCAGTTAATAAAATACAGTGTTGGAGAAGACGATAGACACAACAAACATTCAATTTCATGTCAGCAACAAACACGTCCTTCGACGCGTGGGTTAACGCCAGTCATACTTTTACACAATTTCTGTGTTGAAGAGTTCATACTCACATTTGTCTCTCCTTTCTCAGCTTGTTTCTGGACATCCTTCACATTTCTCCCGCTGTCTGCCTCCAATGTCTGCAACCTGGTCTCTAGTTCTCTCAACAAGGTCGTGTTCTGAGCTTGACCTTCAGATATGAGCTGGACACTTTGTGTGTTAGCCATGACATTGTCTGCTAGGTCACGTGTTACAGTTTCTATATACTCATGTTTGTTACTGCAGTCATCACTGATTCCGTCAATTATATCATCTAATGCATCGACATGTTCTTTCACAGACTCCAGTAGATTAGGTACATGGACAAGTTTCTCTACGAGTTCTGCCTGAGACTCAATCTCTTCGTTTTGTTTGTTTTGTACCGTAGCTATCTTCTGCAGCTGTTTCTCTAGACTTTGTAATCTTGTCTTCTGCTCTTTCTCTGTTTCATCGTGTGTTTTTCTGATACCACTGATTTGTTGGTTGACTTGTTTAAACTTTGAGCCGAGCTTCTTGTCCGACTCTGATAGTTTGGATAATAATTCCTTCAGATGTTGATAAATGCCCCTTTGTTGTTCAGCAACGTTTTCTGTTCTGCTCCTGAAGGAGCACATGGCCTCTTCTATAACAGCAATTCTGTCTAAAACCGGTTTTATGTGAGCTCCATCTGTGCATGCAATCAAACAACTTATCAATGATAACTTAATTTAAAAAGTTATTACATATATTCATTGTATTAACATGTTATTATCACAGCTGTAACAGCAGTGGCTAGACTGATGGTAAACTGACAACTATAAGAGTAATTTATGCAATCATGTTATATCCCACTCTAAAGGCAATATCAACATCATACTTCACCGGAACCAGAAACGATCTTTAGACACGAACAAACATTGCCTTTGTCATAATACCCGCCAGGCAAATTGGTAATTGTTAGTTAATTAAGTAGCTCTTAGGTTGCGAGTGTGTTAATGTAGTCTAATTTTTAATTAATTAATTAATTAGCTCGTTAGATTGTTGTGATTGTATCGCTGTGTTTAAACCAGTATGCAAATTCATGGAACTGAAAAGGTAAATCACGAGACGAAAAGAGAACTAGGCTAATCATCAACATTCCACCGTGCTATGATTCTTATAGCCGGCTCCCTGGCCGAGGAGTTAGCAGCTTTCTCCGTTAATTCCGAATACTCTCGTGGTTGACATGAGCGCACGAGAATTAGAAGTGGTTCGAGTCGCGCCAGTGACTTATGAGAGTATGAAGCCAGTCGCTCAGAAAGTCGTGGCGTGCTGATGAGCGTATTCTAGCCTAGGAATCACCATACAGCTGAAAGATGCTGATGTTGACCGCAATATCCTGAAACAGGATGGAAACGCGGAAAATAAAGAAGAGATTCTTATAACGCTGTTGTGAATGTGTTGTGTAGAGTTGGTCATACTGGACAAATAGGACTGAAGTGCTCGAGACAACAGATGTGCGAGCACAAGGAGGACTTCACTGTCATGGACACGAGTCATCAGTTCAGATCAATAATAGCTTCAATCAGGACTGGACCGGCCAGGATCACACTTCTAGGTTCGTACCCCCGGATCCACACTCTTCAGAAATCCACAGAGGCCCAATGTCAATAATGTATTCAGATGTCGACTCCTGACAAACTAATACACAGAATGATTGGATACCGAACTCTGATTGGAGCTATATAACAACTCACTGTATGGGACACAGAACAACACACTGTAGGGGACATAAAACAACACACTGTATGCCGGCATTGAACAACTCACTGTATGGGGATACAGAACAACAGCAGACATGTACGACAACAGTACAGGGAGTGCTAGCATCAAGGAGGAGTCGTTACACAGCTATCTGATTCCCTTGCCGAAGCCTGGCAAAGACCACACACAAATTCAGGAATAACGAATATTAACCATGCAGAATAAATTGGCAAGCTGCTGGAGAAGTTAATTGCCAGAAAAATATAAGCCAGCTAGAGAAGCAAGGTGTTTACCGCCTACCCTGAGAGGTTACCGACTAAAAAGAGAAATCTGCACCGATGCAGTAGTTTTTTTTCCTGTGATGTCTATGAATATTTCTACTCACGCATTGACACATTTGCTGCAGCGATTGATCTTGAGGACGTGTACAACAGAGTACCATTATATTTTTTAATGCTTCAGCTTCTTGAACTCAAGATAATCCTTTCCTCCTTAATTGGATCGCTGCAGCCCTCTTCCCACGGAAAGTAGTTTTCAGATGTGGCAGTTGGACGTCGGAACCAACAACAATATATCCTGGCCTACCACAGGGATCACCGTTATCTCCGGTGCTGTTCAACGCCTACACTGTGAAAATAACCAGCGAGCAAATCATAGGACCGGGGATGACATTGTCGTATACAGACGATGTTTTAGTGTATCGTGAGGGTAAGGATAGAGAAAGATCAAGTTACTGTGGAACTACAAACCGAACTCAATCGCATAAGCACTTGGTGTGTTGAAGCTGGGGCAATGGTCAACCTAACAAAGGCAACAGTGATATAGTTCTCCTTGAATAACAATATTGTCAACACCCCAATGCCAACTGTACATCTGGGTTCAGAGACGGTGGAAAGAACGCAGGCAATAAA
Organism: Cepaea hortensis; assembly: GCA_963921405.1. Taxonomy (NCBI): domain Eukaryota; kingdom Metazoa; phylum Mollusca; class Gastropoda; order Stylommatophora; family Helicidae; genus Cepaea; species Cepaea hortensis. The sequence goes on from OY992891.1 coordinate 18,372,801, forward strand.
TTACCTGGGGATACAATTTGATCGAAGCCTTGCTTATACTAAGCAAATAGACCAGGTGATAGAAAAAGCCAAGCGTGGTTTTGCTGTGATGCGGGTGATGGCAGCGGAAAATTGTGAGCAGCGCCATCTATGTTTTCTTTACGAGGGTCTGGTCCTTTCTGTTTTGGAGTATGCGATGGCGATCCTGACTCTCAGCCATAAGCAGACAGAAAGGACGGAAAGGGTACATAAACTATGCGCATTATTCTTGGATGTACAAGAGATACAGCGTGCAGGGTGGTGAGCTACCTTCTTGATTTTCGACTATGAGGGACATAATACAAATTTGCCAAGCACATGCCTCTCTCAGAGTCAATGCAAACACACAACATCCACTGCATAGCGAGATTAAGAAGGTAAAGGGCAGCATATTAAAAAGAGGAAAGTAGTGGATGGGTCAAGTCGAAGACATTCTTCAGTAGGTGTGTTCACTTGAGGACTTAGAACCTGGCGAGGAGTGGGTACAAGTGCTAACATAGTTATGTACACCCTTTTCAGTGTGCATCCAACTAGATAGGAAATGCAACTTATGTGGAGGCGGAAGTATAGGCTCTTATCTTCGAGAATTCTTTTTACACGGTTGGGTCGGTCGTCCGAGGAGTGAGTTGTTCATGAGCCTTTACTGCTGAGGCCGGAGGGAAAACTGTGAAGGAAGAGTCTGGCGCTTTTGCTTTGACCACATGCAGCCTGACTATGGAAATCATGGCAGTAAGAAAAGCAATAACTTGGCTCGAGACACAAACATTCACTAGGGCTTGTTTCCTTAGCGACTCAATGAACATGATCAAGAGGATAGAGGAGGGGTCGATCCGAAGAGAATGGTTGCTGCCTCTGAAGCGGTCTCGGCTGGCAAAGATTAGTTTCATCTTCGTGCCAGGGCATGCGGGAGTACAAGGAAATGAGCTGGCTGACAAGCTCGCAGGTGAGGCTACTGTGGAGGGCGGACGCGCCATGGACCAGGCTGACATTCTGAATGCTCTACGAGAAGTGAGACTTTTGCGAGAACCAAGTGATGACTGTGAATCTACAACAATGGCCAGACTGCGGGAGCAGCAAATTAAAAGAGGGGTGGCCAAACAAGAACACTACGCAGGAAGCCAAAAAAGAGTAATAAACCAACACAGAACTGGTGTCGTGAGCCGCTACATGCTGCGGGATTTGCTGAGGAGGGATTTTTGATCCCAGCACTTATGGACTGAATGGTTCGATGTACAATGAGGATGATCTGTCGACTAACTAACTAACTAACTAACTAACTAACTAACTAACTAACTAACTAACCAACCAACCAACCAACCAACCAACCAACCAACTAACCAACCAACCATCCAACCAACCAAGCAACCAAGCAACCAAGCAACCAACCAATCAACTAACTTATTAACTAACTAACTAACTAACTAACTAACTGTCTAACTAACTAACTAACTAACTAACTAACTTACTAACTAGCTAACTAGCTAACTAACTAACTATAGAACAACATTCTGTATGAGGACATAAAACAGCATACTGTATTAAAAAAAATATAGAACTACACACGATATGGACACATTATAAAGAGCCATGAGCGAATTATCTCAACAGACTTCCCACTTTGACTACTTGGCAAAAGGATATAATAGTGAAATATATGGCACTTTGAAATCATCATCAAGGGAAGAGTATGCCTCGCCATAGATATCGCTCAGAGAACTAGATCAATACAAATGCAAGAGGTGTAAAAAGACGCTGCCACTGGTATTTTGGCTCAAGTCTTTCTATGGTATTCCCCCATGCCTCCGTCTTAGACAACAAATTTTAAATTTGTCAGTGTGCCTCTTCTTGTCTCTTGTATCACTGATCTCTCCAGTCTTCACGATGTTCTCCAATGCCTATATTTTCATTATATGATCAAAGAACACTGTTTGACACTTTCTTATGGATGCATATAATTTTCTGCCTGTATTAGCCTTTTCTTCCTCCGGCTGCCATGGAAGCTTTTACAGCAGCGCAGCTCGCCGTAAAAAAAAAAACAAATTCGTTTGCGGAGCCTGTGATCTGGCATGTGAGTCAAGTGGCCAGCTGTTTTTCAGCTTTAAATACTGGAACATCTTCATAACGCAATTTGATTATACAAGTATTATAAACCCCAGCTCGTATTCCTGGTCTATGTCTGCTTGCTTGCTTGCTTGTGTTCGTTGGTTTGAGCTCCAACGCAAAGTCTTGTATGTCGGATGAAGGCATCCTGTTGTCCAACATCAATGTGATGTCATACAGGACCTGACGTTTGCGTGAGTATCCGTTGTCCATGTCTGGCTTATTGGTGTGCAGACTGGTGGTTCCTCGCCGTACAGGCAGACACTCTCCGACTTCGAAGGAATCGGCGATCCTACTGACTTTAGCCAGGACCCCGAAGGGACCTGCTGCCCAGGACGCTCGACGAGGACGCGTCAATAGGTCTTGGCCAGTATATAACCCAGCCCTGGTGCCCTGGAAACACCTCTGCGTCCCAGGTCTTTGTCTGATAGGTCTGCTTTTGTCTCATATGTTCTCTCTTTTAGTGTTCGGAATGTATGTATTGCATAATGTGTCCCTTTCTCTTCTATAAATTCGTATTGTTCGTCTGGGTCATTGACAATGAGTTGAGTGACCGGGCATGAGAAAGAATGGGTGAGAGTGGGAGACAGTAAAGTGACTGACCTGGCTATGAGAAAACAGCCAGTCCTGAGAAATAAAAAAGTGAGGGTAGAGAAAAACCCCTAGGGTAGATGGGGCGAGAGATAGGGTATTTGTTGTGTGAAGTCAAGGGACTTCAGGGGAGTTGAGTTTTAGATACCGAACGAGTCGGTAGTCGACGGAGAACGGTGTTGTGTGATTCTCCGGGCTGTGAAGGAGTCCTAATACCCAGAATGGGTTACATAGTGAGCAGAGGCTCCGACCCAGTGGGTGGGTCGTATTGTGGGAGATCCAGCCGTGGATAGTAGCTGGACTACATGTCTATGAATTTGAGATTCAGCAGGCCGTGAGAAGGCATTGATGTGTGCGTGTAGAGTTGTGAGGAATATATATATCTCTTCGGTGGATTACATTTTGTTCTGGATTTATAAACATGTTCCGTTTGTCCGTGGGTCTGTGTTATTTCTGTAATAAAGGATTATGTGCGCCAACTGAATCTTGTTTAATGACTGGTGAATGTGCACGGCGGGGGTGAGTTATATTGCAAGACATTTAGATAGCTCAATTGACACTCCAGGAGTATCGTTACCTAGACAACGACCATCACACGCCCTTATCATCAAGAACGACGTGTGACATCTGAGAGCTCGTCCGATCAAGAAACCCATTGCATTATAGACATTGGTGTCATTCTGAGATATTTGTGGGCTCTTCGCTGAGAGAGGAGTTATTATCTGTGACTTCGTTCCATCAATTTAGACAGTACTGCGTCAAGAGATTAACAGCAACTCTTTTGTGCGTGTGTGTCAAGGACAGAGTTCACGAGAAACCAGGTAAAATTGATACCAGGCAGTAATACTAAAGATAACAGACAGTTCGCGAGAAGGTCACACTACAGGTAAATTAACGGCGGTCAGCACTCGTAAACAGACTAGGCGGGGCGCCAGGAGAATTAACGCAGCACAAATCAACCGGGAGAGTCGATTACAGTGACGGGGGTGTCTAGTCACAAACAGCACGGAATGTCGGGTTGAGAGGCCAGGCGCATGTGTTTATAGGTCAAGAGACAGAAGTGCTAGCGGACAGCACAGGTAAATGTCGCGGGGACAAAACGTTGTTTGCGACAATAGCGGGTCAGCATAGTTTGACAGTATCGCTGTCGGTGATAAAGACAGGATTGAACCAAAGATATTGACAGGTGTGTGTGTGCGAGACAAGCGCACTGTGTGTTCACAGGTCGACAATTTATGATTGATCGACGCAGCAAATAGGACGGGTGGAGACACCAGCGTCCAGGTACTGGGGAAGTACATGTTTAGAAAACAGAGAAAATTGACATTTCTGAATCACCGGGAGGGGTGGCAGAACGGGGTGGAAAGTGTTTTGTGTATGACGGAAAAGTGTCCGGTCATTTTACAGACAGTCAGTGTGGATTATTGTGACAAAGAAGGCTGAGAAGGTTGACCTTGGGTGGCAAGGCTGTTTAACAGTAAGCAGTTACTGAGAAAATTTCCACGGAGTTAAAAGAGCAGCTGGGTGGGGCTGGCAAGGTTGTATGGAAACTGTTTGTTCGGATGAATTTTTCACTGAGGGTGATAAAGAGAAATTGAAGTGACATTGTGAGTTGGGGGTGGAAGGAGTAAATGTACTCAGGAAAATTTCCACGGCCTATTGTGGTCAAGATGACTCATTGTGAATGAACAAAACAAGGTTGTTTTGAAAGAAAGCCAGACTTTATGTTTCGTCTTTGTTCAAGCCCTTTGTCATCATTATTCTGTTATGAGCAAACAGTTTTAACGTGTCATCATCACAACCATGATCGTATTTCTTTGCCAATAAGGATCTATATATCCAAGTTTAAAGCGCTGAACATTGGCTGCCATTCTCCTTTTCTTTTTGGTGAATCTTGTCGGGTAACGGAAATCCATAACATTTATGATACAGCAAAGCACCATCTCCGCAACGAAAGTAACAACATATCGAAAGAACACTTTGGATAATTATTACCGTCAACGTTTCCGACAGTTGGAACTCGTGATCACAACGCGAAATGAAGTAACCACTCAAAAAATCAACAAGTCGCTTTGAAATCTAGCGGTGTAGACATTTTGGAAAAGTTAACACAGATATTTCCAGCGGATTGCGAATAACTATTAAAACGAACAAAACCTTTTGTGACTGATTAATAAGAACTTTTGGCGACGTATAAATAAGCATACATATTTGTCGGCCAACCATTGGCACATTATTTTTTTTTTTTGCTCCCATCGTCATATTTATTGTTGTCGGGTGTTACGCAATTATTTGTATGTGGTCCAGTGTTTGTCGAGAGTAGGGGATTTTTGTGTTGTTTCTCGAAGGCCGGGAGATAGGGCGAAAAGTTATTTTCTGAGGTGCACCATATATAATTTCTGGGAAGAAAATCGAAAGGTCGATTTATTTGATTCTGCAGGGACGGTCCTGAATTATATAACGTGCCAGTTTGTGTTTAGCGTCAGATCTGTGTATAAATTGATGCTATAATTTTTTTTCTTCTCTTTTTTCTTTTCGTTATATTTACATATGATATTTGTTGTGGTCGGATATATGTTATTATTGTGATCTTTCGTCATGTCTGCTGTCTAGTGGTCTTTGTCAGTTTATATTTATATATTACGTGCACTGTGGGTGTCCCTACACAAGCTTGTGGTTGTTACTGTGGTTTATTTCTTTGTGATAACCGTCTCCATGTACTTGGCTTGTGAGTCTAGCGTTTATAGAAAACACTTACTGTTATCATTCATTCGTTTGTATTTGTATTTATATGTATGTTTAACAATATTTCCAGAAATGTTATACAACTATTTGTTATAGATATATGCGAGGGAAGATATTTTCCCTCACTACCTAGTGCTTATAGAGTGACTCGGTGAGTACAGAGTGATATTTTAGCACTACGAATTTACGTACACAGGGAGTTGTGGTGTACGTAGGGAAGTGACACAGACTAGCAGCAGAGTCTGTACATTTATAGTTGGCTGATTGACAGCAACGTGTCCACAAGTACAAGATGCCTACTTTAATGGACTATATTGAAGCAGGTGAACGAATAGGCCTGAAAGGTAAAGAGTTACAGGAGTATGCCGAAGCAAAAGAACAAAAACAAATGGAAAGAGGGGAGAGGCATAATGAACGCGAGGCAAAGCGTCTACAGGAAGAGAAAGAGACACAAGTAAAACTAGCTCAAATGGAAAACAAGCGTCTGCAGGAAGAGAAAGAGACACAAGTAAAACTAGCTGAAATGGAAAACAAGCGTCTACAGGAAGAGAAAGAGACACAAGTAAAACTAGCTGAAATGGAAAACAAGCGTCTACAGGAAGAGACACAAGTAAAACTAGCTGAAATGGAAAACAAACGTCTACAGGAAGTAAAGTTAGCTGAAATAGAAAACAAGCGTCTACAGGAAGAGAAAGAGACACAAATGAAAATGGAAATTGAGAAAGAGAAGATTAAGATGAAAGCTGAAATTGCTATCAGAAAATTAGAACTATCATCAAAAGGTCAAAGTGAGGAAAGCAGAAGACCTTCACAGTCATCACAACGATTGAAACTGCCTAACTTTACGGACCGGGATTGCCTTGAATCCTATCCTGGGAGATTCGAATCGTCTGTAAAAACATTAGGCATTCCAGAAGCGGAGTATGCGATGCGGCTGGGTGAGTTACTTACTGGTAAGGCACTAGACACCATGTTCAATTTACCTGTAGAAGAAAGAAACAACTACACTATCTTACGTCAACGTTTGCTGACAAAGTTCCAACCAACTGAACATGGATATAGAACAAAGTTTAGACAGTTAGTGCCAGAGTTCAAGATTTCACAGACTTTGTTAACACAGTAAAGAACACATTTAACAAATGGATGGACCTCGCAGAAGTAGGGAAAGATTTTAACAAATTGGTAGATTTAGTGTTAAGAGACAAAATATTAGCTTCATGTAATACCAATTTAGTGGCTTTCTTTGAGGAACGTAAACCAAAGGACATAGACACAATGTCTCAGTTAGGGCAAAACTACATGACTGCACATCCTAACGTATCTATTGGGAAACTAATGAGTGAGGAAATAGTCTGTGCAGCGTACACTAAACAGGACCAGAATCCAGTCATCAGACCAAGGGCGAAAAGTGTGGATTCAGCACAGAAAGGTGAACAACAAGAGTCTCAAGATAATGGTTTCCGTGGCAACCATTTTGGGTAGAGCAGGACGGTACCCATACAAAATGGGGAATTTCCAGAGACGTCCAAATAGTTATGCCGGATGCTGGAATTGTGGGAGCTGGAGACACAAGGCAGCGGAGTGTGACGTGCAGCCAACCAGTGAGCCAACAAGTAACGCAAGGAAGGAGATCATCTGTTTCAAATGTGGAAAGAAGGGGCATGTCAGCCATCAATGTAGGATGAGAGAAACAGAGCACTCAAATGCAGCGCAAGTAATTGAGACTCTGAACAATGAAGATTGTAGTGGGTGCAAACTTCTTTTTGAAAAAGACAGTCAGCCAGTCCTAATATGTGGTCATACAGTGAAAGCAGGATCAGCAGTTCATGAAGGAGGAAGTCTGAAGATGCACCATGGATTTGTGTTTGATAGGCCAGCGTTAACAATTAGGGATTCCGGATGTACGTCCATCGGAGTTAGAAAGAGTTCAGTGCATCCCTCGGATTATACTGGGAAAAAGATTAGATCCGTAACATTTAATGGGACAGTAGAGTTCTACCCATTAGCCATAATAACAGTAAAAACACCATATATCACTGGAAGAGTGACAGCGTGTGTTTTGGACTCACCAGTGGCTGATTTGATCATAGGAAATGTTATAGGAGTTAAAGATTGTACAGAAGAGGAAGTAGTTTATTGGGACCAAAAATATAGTGTAAGCCGTAATGAGGTAGTTACCACAAGAGAACCTAAATTAGAGAGTATAGCTGAGGTAGAAGAGGCACGTGAAGTAGACACAGGAACTCAGGACAAGGATAGTACAGCTGAGCAGGTGATAATTGATCTCAAACATAGTGCTAGTGACTCCCAGAGACAAGATACGACTCTGAACAAATGTTCCCAAGGGTGTAGGAGAGTAGAACATAGTCAGTCAAAGAAGGGTAGATGGTGCTTCGAGACGAAGAACAATGTTCTCACTCGCCGCTTTTCAGATAGTGGAACTGCACGTGGGTAAGGAGCAGTACCTTTAGCACATAGAGACCGATATACTAGAACAGCTCAGGATAGTGCATGTGCAGGGCACATAGGCATAAGGCGTATGCAGCAGAAAGCAAGGTGCCAGATATATGGGCCAAGATTGAATAAAGAGTTCAGACTAAACAGAGACTCAAGTGTAACGGTGCAATATGCAGATAGGAAAGTTGAGTCAGGTCAAAAGAGTGTTCGCGACATTACTGACCCAGGGCTAGGGATAGCAAACAGATGTTGTAATTGTAGAGGTACCATGAGTCATGGGTACATGAAAGGTAGACACAGCATCGACAGGAATCAGAGGAGGGTTAATACAAGAACAGAACCACCTGATATAGGGTCGGTACACAAATAGTATTGTGTGATCGTAAAGTAGTAAGAGACCTGTGGGTACATAAGTATAATGCTTTCCTATGATGTATTATTATTATGTGATGTATTAGTTCATGCATTGGTACACAAGATAGAAAGATGGCTGTATGTATGTGTGGGGAATATGGGAGTGTACTATGAGCATTTGATGTATTATTTAGGGTGGTAGCTAAAGTGAGATGGAGCCATACTTAGGGCTACCCAGCCAATATGTCTGGGTCACATGTTTAGTAAGTTTTAGTATCCCAATATTTGAAAACGAAGTTTTCTTTTAAGAGGGGGGTGATGACATAATCCTGGGTCATTGACAATGAGTTGAGTGACCGGGCATGAGAAAGAATGGGTGAGAGTGGGAGACAGTAAAGTGACTGACCTGGCTATGAGAAAACAGCCAGTCCTGAGAAATAAAATAGTGAGGGTAGAGAAAAACCTCTAGGGTGGATGGGGCGAGAGATAGGGTATTTGTTGTGTGAAGTCAAGGGACTTCAGAGGAGTTGAGTTTTAGATACCGAACGAGTCGGTAGTCGACGGAGAACGGTGTTGTGTGATTCTCCGGGCTGTGAAGGAGTCCTAAAACCCAGAGTGGGTTACATAGTGAGCAGAGGCTCCGACCCAGTGGGTGGGTCGTATTGTGGGAGATCCAGCCGTGGATAGTAGCTGGACTACATGTCTATGAATTTGAGATTAAGCAGGCCGTGAGAAGGCATTGATGTGTGCGTGTAGAGTTGTGAGGAATATATATATCTCTTCGGTGGATTACATTGTGTTCTGGATTTATAAACATGTTCCGTTTGTCCGTGGGTCTGTGTTATTTCTGTAATAAAGGATTATGTGCGCCAACTGAATCTTGTTTAATGACTGGTGAATGTGCACGGCGGGGGTGAGTTATATTGCAAGACAGTTAGATAGCTCAATTGACACTCCAGGAGTATCGTTACCTAGACAACGACCATCACACGCCCTTATCATCAAGAACGACGTGTGACAGTGTCCCTTTCTCTTCTATAAATTCGTATTGTTCGTCACCAGTTTCCATAGTTTTGTTCTTGATGTTCTCCTCATAATTCTAAATAGAACCTTAGTGACATGGTTTATGAAACTTATTGACAAATTGTTTGCATTCAGTTGGTCAAGGTATCTAGAGTAAAGCTATATACCCTGTGTTTAATCTGATCTTTCTGTAGGTTAAATCACCGAATGATCCCGAGTACCGTAATAAGATAATATTGACAGATAAAACACTTTGATGTCTGGGAGGTCATGTAGTGTCCAGAGATCAAACATAAACTAGGCTTACTGTGTGTGTCATTATATAAATCATTCCAACATCAGAGACCAACCTGCAGGTTGAACAGACTCTGTCGACTGTCTGTAGGATGTTGTCGCTGTAGAAGCTAGTGGTGCTGCTGGCTGGCTGTCAGATGTTGCTGGAGTAGAGGTTGCTGGGACTGTTGATAGTGATGCCATATTTTGCTTCTGACAAGAAAGTTGATTTTCTGCAACACCCACTGATGCCCCGGTCAAAGAATGGAGGGAAAAAACAAATATATCCAGTAATATAAAAGGCAACATAAACTTTCATCGTGGTTTGTTTTGCGGTTTCTGAATGACTTTAATTACACCAGAATATCTACATAAGCCCTACAACCTGGCAGTCACGTGTTCGAATCCTATTCGATGGGGGAATATTGTGTCCTTGACCTGGGCTCCCAGGTCGACCCAGCCAAAAATGTGTTCCAGGAAATGTTCTGGGAAGTAAAGGTGGCCGGCGTGATACTGAAAGCATGACCCTTGACCCATGACCTGTGGAGTTCCGACTGGTGTAACATTTTGCGATATCTCCACATATTGTATATGTCTGGGGAGGGGACATGACCCATGGAGAGCCGACTGGTGTAACATTATGGGATATATCCACATACTGAATATGTCTGTGCGCGGGGACATGTCCCACGGAGAGCCAAATGGTGTAGAATTGTGGGATCCATCCATCCATCCATCATGTGCCATGCCGATAAGCGTGGGTGGTCATGTTGTGCCATCTCACTCGATCACCAGAGTCGTGGATCAGCTCTGTGTTTCTGTCTCGACCATGCCACAAGGCCAAGCCATCCAGGTATTTAATTCTTGCTCTTCCTTTTGGTCTCCTCCCTTCGATCTTGCCAGTTGTCACTAAGTTCTCCAAGTAATTTCTTCTCATAACATGCGCAACAATTTTTGACTGTCTGCGTCTAATGTCTCTAATCAGTTTACGATCTTCATTTAATTCTGGTAGGACTTGTTCATTGGTTTTTCTGTCTGTCCATGGTATTCTTTGTATTTTCCTCAGAAACCACATTTCTACAGCCATCAGATGTTTTTCAGCCTGTCTGCTTATTGTCCACGCTTCACACCCATATAAAAGTACAAGTTCTATGTAGCACTTTAAGACTCTTTTTCTCGTTTCAATTGACATCATTTTATTAGTCAGTATGTTTTTCATCTTGCAAAAGGCTACCTTCGCCATGGCAATTCTTGTTCTAATCTCTTCAAGGCATCTTCCATCAGATGTTATGACTGTTGCGAGGTAGCTGTACCGATTCACTTGTTTAAGAATATATTCATCTAATTGTATATTACATTGTGGTATTTCTTCCTTCCTAGTGACGACCATAATCTGAGTCTTCTTACAATCCATTTCTAACCCTAGTTGTTCACTTTATGCAAAAATTGCATCTACTAAATTTTGCAGGTCCTGTTCATTGTCTGCAATCAAGACTGTATTATATGCATATCTAATGTTATTGATGTATCGTCCCCCAATGTTGATTCCTTCCATATCTTCTATATTTCTGAAAATATTTCACTGTACAGGGAAAAAATATCTGGAGACATTACACATCCCTGTCGCACACTTCTCTTAATAGGCTGATATTTACCTACTTCATTATCAATTCTTATGGCAGCTTGTTGTTTTTCAATATATGTTTTTAACAAGTTTAAGGTCTTTTCCATCAATTTGTAGATCTATTTATTTGGTTGTTTCGGGATTTGAGATTTAAATATTGAGCACAACCCACTACTGGCAACGCTGATCGTATTCTGGTATGAACCTAAGGCCTATCCACGTCAATGTGGAAGCACTAGGCTCGAGTTTCGCTCTCGTTTGAGCTCGTCGGTAGTGAATATCCCCGATCGGACCCGGAAATAAACCCCGGATCACTGGCGTGCGAATCGGGTGTGCAAACACTAGACCACGCGGCCCACGCTGGACAAAATTATCACAACAGAACATTACAACGTCACCCATCGTAGTCTGTAGCTCAAGATTTACCCGATCGCCGCGACTGACGTCCGTCAATCGATGTGGACCCGAACGATCAGGTCTTCTCATTGGCAAGGCTCACCAGGCCGCCTAAAGTCCAGCGAGGAATAATAAAATTGATTTATTTGGTTGTTCCGGGATTTGAGATTTAAATATTGAACACAACCCTCTACTTGCAACGATCAGCGTTCGATGTTGATCACATTCCAAGGCTTCTGATTTCTTTGGGATTGCAATAAATACAGAATTATATAATTCATGAGGTATATCTCCAGTATCATATATGGTATTCAGGAGTCTGGTAATTGTATCTATTCCGTATTCTTCCAAAGCATTAATTATTTCTGTTGTGATGCTGTCTGAACGGGGGGGGGGGGGGTCTTGCCAGATTTCATATGGATATATGGGATATCTCCATATATTGAATATGTCTGTGGTCGGGGAAATGACCCTTAGAGAGCTGACTGGTGTAAAATTATGGGCTATCACAATGTATTGAATAAGACTGGGGTGGGGGGGGGCATATTACGTGGTTTAATTTTACCACAGTTCCTTGTGGATGATCATCATGGGTTTGCCCATAGTTATTCCAGTCTCTTTCATAATAAACCTATCCATGTACATGGATTAGGTGTACCAAAATACACCAATCCATGAAAATAGGGAGTAGCTGTATCATAATTAACTAATCCATGTACTCGATCAAGCTGTACCATAATAAACCCATCCATGTACACGGACTAGCAATATCATAATAAACCCATCCATGTACACGGACTAGCAGTATCATAATAAACCCATCCATGTACACGGACTAGCAGTATCATAATAAACCCATCCATGTACACGGACTAGCAGTATCATAATAAACCCATCCATGTACACGGACTAGCTGTATCATAATTAACCAATCCTTGCACACGATCAAGCTGTACCACAATAAACTCATCCTTGTACGCCGACTAACTGCGCCATAATAAACCAATTAATGGACACGGGTTAGCTGTACGATAATTAAACAATCCATGTGTTAAGAACCCAACAAGGTAGAGACAGCACTGACAGGACAGCATACAGGGAAGACAGTAGGCTACAGGGACAGCAGGTTAAGACAGATACGGAGCAGTACTGAGACAGGTCATGGCTGACGGACAACATAGGGTTAAGGGCAGGTGAGCCTGTAACTCAGTACAGGCCCGAGACCAACGGACCAGGCCAGGTCAGCCATGAATCACGGCGGTATGAGAACCTAAATGCCTAGTTGAGTCTCTAACGATCAAACTGTACCATAATAAACTCATAAATGTACACGGAATAACTCAACCATTATAAATCCATCCATGTACACGGATGTGCTGTACCATAAAAAACAAGTCCATGTATAATGATAGCTGTACCATAATGCCAGCTCTCTACAGACCTCCACAATATCAACCCGCTATATACCTCTACACAAATCAGCTCTCTATAAACATCCTTAATGTCGGCTCCATATAAACCTCCTCATTGTCAGCTCTCTATAAACCTCCTCAATGTCAATTCTCTAAAAACCTCCACAATGTCAGCTCTCTATAGACCTCCACAATGTCAGCTCTTTATAGTCCTCCACAATGTCAGCTCTCTATAGACCTCCACAATGTCAGCTCTCTATAGACCTCCACAATGTCAGCTCTCTATATACCTCCACAATGTCAGCTCTCTATAGACCTCCACAATGTCAGCTCTCTATAGACCTCCACAATGTCAGCTCTCTATAGACCTCCACAATGTCAGCTCTCTATATACCTCCACAATGTCAGCTCTCTACAGACCTCCACAATGTCAGCTCTCTATAGACCTCCACAATGTCAGCTCTCTATGTACCTCCACAATGTCAGCTCTCTATCTGGGACTTGGTAAAGGAAGACAGGAAGATGGGAAGGTAACCAGGCACCGCACCTCCTATATCTTGGCCTAGTATATGAGAAGACCAGACACTTCACAGCTCAGTAGCAGCCTCTGCTGCAGGGCAACATTGACCCTGTTTTTCAAGTTATCTAACTCCAAAACGATATCAGGGTATTCTCAAATTTAATGTTGGCTGTTTTGTAAACTGGTAACCATTATAATGTCTGTTATTTTCATGTTTATTTTACAACTACATATAATCTATGTGTATAGAAAATCACATGTTTACGGTAATCAGCAAGCACAATGTTAACTATATGACAGCTGGAGTATACTATCAGGAATTTGGCTTTAGTTTTTGGAATCGAATAAATCGCGGCTGCTGAGTTGTGATGGCGAGTGTGATGCCGGCAATCGACCCATAGGAAAGAACCTATGTTTCGCTCGGATAGGTAGGGAAGCGGGTTTGCTTGATGAACATGGTTTACAGAGTGCCATGTCTATAGTGTGATAGCAAGGCACGACCGAGGAGCTGGGTGGTCGAGTTCTGAAGGTGACGTCAGCAAGTTGTCGAACACGGAGGAGGACTGGAAGCGGGGACACGTGATGGGAAGGAATATAATAACTACATATTTAGTTGAATAAGCTGAAATTGTTGACTATACATATAAATATTGTTGAAGTAAGCTTACATTGTTACCTATAAATATACGTTTTGTTGAAATAATCTGAAATTGTTGACTATACGTATAAATATTGTTGAAGTAAGCTTACATTATTACCTATAACTATACAGATTGTTGAAATAATTGTGTCAGGTCTTAGTCAGATATGACTGCGCTACCGTATGACAGTACACGGTACTACCTGCTTTCTGTTAGCTGAAATTTCTGGTTGTGGATATAACATTTTTTGTTTTGCATATCCAATTTACACGACATCGCTGTCAACACGTTCAAATGACAGGGTCTGCTGCCAAATCAGTCGAAGCTGTATTTCGAACACAGGTAAGCGGAATTACGAAACGCGTCCGTAACGACTTTGCCACAGAGAAGGCAAATATAAGCATAGTTGAAATAAACTGGAATTCAGAGACGCAATTGGAGAAAGACGTTTATAAGTCATGGTTCAAGCGGTTCCACTACATATCAATTTTAAAAACGGTAAGATGACCAAACATACGTTTATAGGACGGTAATACCACTTCTGGCGATCAGAGGCTTTCAGTCTTATACGCTGTATCGGTAAGTTTTCCAGACAATACTGATGTTGTTTTGGTAATCAGAGGCTGTCAGTCTTATATGCTGTATCGGTAAGTGTTCCAGACAATACTGATGCTATTCTGAAAATTGTCCTATTCCCATTCTCGTGAAGCTGGGTCGACGCCAGAGCCGCACGGGTCTGAGAAAATTAGCCTCTGCTGGATTTATATTTAAACATTATAACTAGGACAACACGAATCAAATAATTACTTAAGAGTATTCTGTCCAGGACACGTCTGCTGCTTTCACATTCGGAACCATAGGACACACAATCATCATCACCATCTTCCACATTTGCCGTCAAGTTTCGTATGGAGGGATAGAGCGTCCGATAGGTGTACCATGTCTTCGATTTCGTCAATGCATTTTCTTCCCTGGAGCCCTCTTGTTCTTGGATCAGATGCTGAGAAACAATTGCACTAAATAATGACCCACCGTGATATGACGGCCAGAAGCAAAACATCTGTGTCATTCTATTGCTCTACAATAGCAGCCCATTCAAGTAGTCGCCAGTCCTATACAATAGCAGCCCATTCAAGTAGTCGCCAGTCCTCTACAATAGCAGCCCATTCAAGTAGTCGCCAGGCCTCTACAATAGCATCCCACTTAAATAGTCGTCAGCCCACTTCTTCTGCTGTCGTCCTTTACCCGTCATTGAAGCATAGGCACCCAAAAAAGCGCACACCGAGCCGTCCTATATATATTGTTACCTCCCTTAGCTCCCCCCCCCCACCCCTCCATGCCCTCCCCATCGTATTCACCGTTTTCTATTTCTCTACTCTGTGTGCTTTAAGTTCTCCCTATCTTTCATTCTCCGTATGGTTACCATTGAAAAAACACAAAAGTTAAGCATATTGTTGTCCGGTTGTCTCAATGTCTGTCCATTCAAGCACCAGCGTCCCTTCCTCACCACTTAAATCCCTGGAATCTGTCTAGTCGTGTCACAAAGCTCCGCATGAGTGATTCTGTCCTACCAGGTTAGCTCACCTACTTTGTGCACCAGTGTAGTCTAATTATTTTGCGCAGCCGTCAGTGAGTGATTCTGTCATACCAGTTTATACCATCTATTGTGCGCACCAGTTACTGAATATTTCAAGTATATTAGTAACTGTTTTAGTCGTCGTTCTACATGAATGTGATCTATACACCAGTCTTTTGGCATCCATAAATTCCCTACTGCAATGTGAACTCGGCTTGCCTGTTGCATTCATATATTAATATCACTGTATGTTTCCTCATGTTAGTCTGCATTGCTACCTAAATAGGTATATGATTTCACCTCTAGAAGTGATAGTTTTTTCCACTAAGAGAGATCACTTGAACATTTGCTAAACGTTTTCTCATTGCTTTTGTTTGCTCCCATTTCATTCTGAGATCTAATGTATGTGACCTACCATCCAGTTCGTTTAGCTTACCTTGTATCTGATTTCGTGTGTGGGACAGTAATGTCGTCAACTACATCCTGATCATCAGGTTGTCTGTCAGAAATCTTATAATCTCAATTCTGTGGGTTGTTATTGTCGTATTCGTTACACCGTCTCTAGACCATACAAATAATAAAGTGACACTTCTGTTCTGGAAGGGATCTATCGCTGATCTTAGTTTGACACTGCCACGCTTAAAACGAGAATAATTAATCGATTGTGGTCACTTCCGTGATCATCTAGGACATATCAGTAGCAGTCCGGGATGTCAAATGATGATGCTAAAGATAGGTCAGCCACACAGTCCACGCCACCTAATCTACATGCCTTTCTGGCAATTCTGAAGTCATTTAGACACGTCAGATTCGTGCTGAAGAACATATCTATATATAGAAAAGACAGTGTGTGTGTGTGTGTGTGTGTGTGTGTGTGTGTGCGCGCGCGCGTGTGTGTGTGTGTTTCCTTTATGCGTTCCCGAAAGGTCCACCCGATTGAGATAAAATTGTGTACAGATGTTCTTCTCATTCCCGGGAAGCCAACTGACATAGTTATTTAGTTTAATAACAGTTGTGTAGGTAATAAATTAACATTAATTAAAATATTGCAAAGGGACTTAACTTAAGAAAAGTTATATCAAGGGAAATTACTTTTAGTAGCATTGCTATATTATGTAATTTAAATAATTGTTGTATTTTTCTTAAGTTTCATAAAATGTTTAAAGAAGTTATCTACAGTCACATGCGTTATAAACAAAGTGATAAAAACTTTAAGGAATCCTCAAAGTTTTCATAAAAATAGTGCATCTATTTTAGATACGTGACAATTTTCTAACTCATCTTTTTATTTTTCTTCGACATCACATAAAATGTGTTTTTTCTTCTATGCAATGTACTGTTTTGTGAGAGTAAGTTAGTTGCATATCCTTTAAAGTACTTCTCGCTTCTCGGCCTTTTGGCTAAGATCAAGTGTATTTGCTGGCCTCCAGTAGTGCGCTTGGTCTGGTCGGAGGCCGGGATGATCAATCTCGGTCCCTTGGCTAAGATCAGGCTCATTTGCTGCATCCCCCGCAGTAGTGCGCCTGGTCTGGTCGGGGGCCGGGTGATCAAAAAAAAAAACAATCTCACATTAGCATCACTTTAAATGTGAGCCCGGTGGACCACTGTGGGCAATAGCTCACAGTGGGACTAAGGGTCCACGCCAAAAACAGGGGAGGCGGGGAACCAGCTAGTCTGGGATGACCGCCAAACCCTAAAAAAAAAAAATCCTTTAAAGTACGCCGCAGTCAACCCACCATTTATTGGCTGTTCGTGATATCTTAATAAGTTTACGTTCAGTACTTTCACGTTGCCCTTTTTAGTTATTGGAATGAAGATAGATCTCTTCCAATCATATCTTCTACTATCAATCTAACTATCTATTATTCTATTCTATCTATATTGTTACTTTTCTATTTTTATTTACACAACAAGTCATATGCGCTATAAACAAAGTGATAACAACTTTAAGGCATCTTCAAAGTTTTCATAAAAATAATGCATCTATTTTAGATAGGAGTTGGATGGATGGACGGACCGACCGACCGACCGACCGACCGACCGACCGACCGACCGACCGACAGACAGACAGACAGACAGACAGACAGACAGACAGACAGACAGACAGACAGACAGACAGACAGACAGACAGACCGATCAAACGAACGAACGAACGAACGAAAATCTGTATTTTCAAAGGGTAATTGGGCACGCAGGCCCGTCTGACATTCTGCCCTTCTTCTCTATCTCCTCTCATACATTCTTTCATTCAACATCTCTTATGAAGCAATTCTTTGACAACAAAAGAAAAATAAGCATTAAAACACATGAAAAATAATCAATAATACATGACTCATTGCGGCAATGTTTAACATGGGCATAATAAATACCAAAGGCGGGTGTAACGTGCCACACATATGGGAATGTTTTTTTTTTTTTTTTTTTTTGTGGCTAGTTGTCGTTCGAGATAATTTACCATTATTATTGTCGAAGTATTAAGAGTCGAACTCGTGTCTGTGTGATGAATGACTACTCCAGACATACTTGGGCCACGTGCCTACGTCAATGCCCAATGTCCGCCATCTTGGATTGTCTAGGTTTAGTGGTTATCTTGGGCTCGTACAAATCCTGTATCACTCTCAGATCTCAGATGCACACAAGACAAGTCAGTCGCGTCCTTAAACAATACAAGCATGTTTATTGCGCCACAGTACTACACGGGTCTGACACAGACCGGCGGATCCTACCGTTACACGTTCTGCCTATGCACAGCACACCGTCTGCCATCAATATCTAATGTCTTGCTCATTTAATCGTCTGATGACTATCATGGCTACATCAGATCTGTCTGACAGCATACATCTTATCTATTCACTCAGTTACCAGTTAACACATTATTACGCAGTACTACTCACAAGACAATGTCGTAACCACCAGCTCTGGTCACGGCGTGCATCTGCCGGCCATTCTTGTTGACATGTTGTCACACCAGGGCCAGCTGTCTAGCCATCACGTTTGTGTACCTCAAGCGACGGCTTCTGTGCATTGCTCCATCATTGCCATCGTTCACACTCAACACAATCTTCACACAACTTCATCTCAGATGTTTCCCATTCCTTGAAATACTTTCGAACACTGAAACACTTTCACAATTCTCCAAATCAATCTTCTCCTTGTCACGTCCCAGCGCCTACTCAAAAACAAGGACACTGCTTTTCGGCTTTCGCCTGGGCGCCGTCACGTGACGCATTAGCTCCACCCACCAATGCTAGCGGCGCTAGCTTGTGTTTTCCAACTATGTGTCACCAATATCTCTCTAGTTTCCACGACTCGACACACCTGCTGTGTTTCGCGTAATTCATCTCATGGAAATATGCCCCCCCCCTTTTTTTTAAATGTTATAAACATTTTTACTACCTTTCCTGAGTCTTATACTTCTTGACATGAGATGGATAAGTACACGCTATTATTTTTATTTTAGTGGACTCATGGTCGCACGCTTTGGTCTCACTCAATATTCGCACATATTTGTACGTCTGTTGTCAATACATATGAGCCTATCTTTCCACTGATACCTTTAGACTCGTGACAAGTTTTCATTAATAACCAACATCACAGAAACAACAACAAAAAATATATATTATGCGGACACGGCAACCTGTCTACCCCTAGACTTCCGTGTAGTCACAGCCTCCTTTCAAGTTCAGAGGTTATGTGATCTAGTCTGATGTAGGATCCAATGTTTCATCAAACATCCCTAGCAGCTCCTCAATCATGTATTATACATGAGCATCCTACTCAATCCAAGCCCCAGGCTCTGAGTAAGGTATATGTGTGTGATTATGGACTATTGCTTTCACTGTCCCTTCTTGTATCAATGGGTTGCTCTTGCTTTGACTTTGACGTTAATGAGTTGTCTTTGACCTTGGTGCTGCTTTGATGCTTGTAGTGTCTCTTTAGTACTTTAGATAGGTATTTCTATTTTGGGTTATGTTTACCTGATCTCTCTTTGTCTGGTAGCTATCATTACCCATGGATGTTAGGGCGATGCTAGTTTTCTGTTTGTTCTATACCACTTCTCTATGCAACTTATACCTTTGCCATTTTCAACTATGCATTTGGCAATGGGACTTATTTACCTCCCTGAATCATTATATCCCTGCCATGCATAAGTGTTCTATAAACCTCATACATACTAATCTTATCTCCTTGTCATGTATACATATGTTATCATACTACCTGAATGAAAATTATATTCTATCCTATGCATACATATTCTACAGTTTATCATCCCTGTACACTGAAGTAATAAAGTAATACAACATTTATATACAACGAGTTTGTTTTAATTTGCACTTTTCTGGTTTAGAACATTTATGCAAATTTGTACTTGTTTGGTTTCTCTCAACTTTACATTGCCCTTATTTGGTTTATCTCAAATTTACATATCCACTTGTTTCATAAGTTATGTGGACTTATGACCATTTCGTGCTTTACCATTTGCCTCAGGTTGCACATTCTGTTTCAAATGTAACCACATGTGTCATACCATTGGACTTGTAGTCACTCTGTTTGCAACATATAGTTATCGTGCTGTAGAGACAAGTAGTAGACTCATTCATGTCTCTCGTACCATATGTTGTGGATCTTCTCATAAGATCATAATTTCAAGTAGAACTACACAACTTCAAATCTGTGGACATCTGTACCCGTGTATGTAACTAT
Source organism: Cepaea hortensis (assembly GCA_963921405.1). Lineage (NCBI taxonomy): Eukaryota > Metazoa > Mollusca > Gastropoda > Stylommatophora > Helicidae > Cepaea > Cepaea hortensis. Next base: position 18,393,235 of record OY992891.1, read on the forward strand.
TCATCAATGATGACGGATGAAATTATAAAATGATAATAACACCATCAAAGGAAATAATAGTTTCCTAAAAATGTTGATGATAATGAAATGATACAAATTATAGTTCTATATTCCTGTGTTAAACGTAGACTCTCCGATGACCCCTCGTGAGATGTAGATCAACCTTGTATTCATTCACCAGTGGCTTGTAAATAGTCTGGTGGTCTATGGACTTGCATGGTGCTCATCTTCTGCTTAAGTGGTGTAGGACTTCTATATGTAGCTGCATTCTTAGTCTCCCTTCAGCTTCAGATACCCTAACACTGTCTGAGAATAATAACATAATGAGATGTACGTATCTATGTACATATGAATACACAACAAGTATTAATACAGAAATAATAGTACTTTTAAGCTGTTTCCATTGACATGCAAATGTCCTGATTAGCAATTCAGAGTGCTGTTCAGTTGATTCAGCACGCACCCTGGCTATGAGGTGTTTATGGGTGATGTGATGTACATTTGCAATGTTTTCCTTTGGTATTTACATCAATGGTTTACATATTTGCATGACATTTCATAAATATCAACATCAGTAGAAGTCTCATTTCAATTCCATTCGACATCTGATCATAACATACTATCATGATGGTATTACTTGGACAGTATGTCATATCACTTTAGCTCCTCTATATGAGCTGTAGTTAAGTTATTATTCTGATATTTGATGTTTTTATCACAGTATGTTCATTCAACCAATACTATCATAACCAAGCATTCATTCTGTTTTTAAAAAATTATATCTACATTAAACTATCTCTATTCTAAAATATCTATCTTCCATCTACATATCACAAGCAACAGTGTTTCATTTTGAAATATGAGATGTTATCTATACTTTTTGTGATAGTAATTCTCGTCCGCAGATGTATAAACCAATCTTTCCCATTGATTTTCGGCATAACTTGTGGGTTTACTGAGACTATAGTCTGCACCTCTAGAAATCTTAATTTTAGTTTGATCATCTAAATATGGTGTTAACAATTGTTTAATTTTTGATGTACTTTCAGTAAATGATGGAATGGTTACTTTGTAATGTTTAATGAGACAGGCTAGCTTAATTTTATCTCTCTCTGTTAAATTTGGTCTGAATGATAATGCTTTCCATGCAATAATTTTTTGAGTGGATGGTGTTGATATGATTGTTGGCTGTTCACATGTCAATGGTTTATCTATCTCTTTATCAGTAACCTGTTCTATGAGTTGAGTTTCTGACTTCTCGTTATCTTGATAGTGTTTATCACAAGTGTTTTGTACTACTTGTTGTCTTTCTCTATTTGAGTGGCTGGGATTGGTACATGTTTATGTTGGCACTGTTTACATAATCGGACATAGTTTCTGATATCTTTCTCAACACCTGGCCAATAGTGTAGATATAATAATGTCTGTCTAGTCTTGACTATTCCCCTATGGTCTGTAACTGACATGTGGTGCACGAAGTGGAGTGCCTCGCTGCGGTGTTGCACTGGTAGCACTATTTGTGAAATAAACGGATATTTCTTGTATATTCTCATGAGGATATTGTTTTCTACTTTAAATTTCCATCTACCCCCTTTTGCTTTTTTAGATGGTTGGTTTACTTGCTGAAAATATGTTTGTAACGTTTCATCGTCTCTTTGCTGTTTTGCTAAGTTATAGTTTTGCTTGTTTACTACTTGTTTAGTGTCACTCTGGTTATTCTGCAGTATGACTACTTTATCTTGTTCTTTATCTTTCTTATGTATTATTATTTTTTTGCTATTTGCTACCTTGTCTTTTAATTCCCATGCTTGGATTTCTGCTTGGGTACACTCTTTTATTCCAGGTATGTTACCTAGCTTTAGTCCAGCGTACGGGTTTGGTAGCATTGCTGCTTGTATTCTGCCAGTATGGTATGGGCTGTCGATTTTGATCCATGCTGTGTCATACTTTTCGAGTGTTCCACCGAATTTTCGACAATTTACTGTATTACCTGTGTAGTCTTCCCTTCGAACAAACCTTTGTTTACTCCCAGCAATGATGCTCCAGTGTTTATTATGCATGTGGTTGGTATGCCGTTGACATATGCTTTTTGGACTTTCAGAGTTGTACTGCCCATGTTTTTCGTATTTGTCTGTTGTGTAGGTACTCTATGACTATTTACAGGTTTATCAATCTGTTGTCTATTATTTGGGTTTGTAGCTATAGACAATTTGCTTGTGTTTTGGTCATGTTCTTTATTTCTACTAGTTTTGACATCTGTTCTTTTAGCTTCTTTCATCATTAGTTTCAGTCTACAATTCTTGACTTCATGTCCAAAACTATGGCAAAGATAACATGTAGACATGTTGTGGTTGAGTACGTGTCTACTATATATCTATGTGGGCAATGGTGAAGAGTCTCAACAGCAAGAATCTCTTTCAGTCAGTGTCACTGTTGATGACGCTCTGGCGAAGCTGACTGTGATGAACTTGGTGTAACAATGCTGTACTACAATGATGATAACAACACTGGACAACAATAAAACCTATCAGACGTGTTAGCTAAATGACAATAACACCTGTGGACAAAATAATTACAAATAGTAGATACATTAATGACGTTAAAGAACAATAAATAATGGACTAGGTTACAAAACGAGACAAAAGTTCTAGCTAGCAGTCGAAAATTTACTTAAATTCTAAGTCAATTTCCGAACGGAACGTACTTTTGGGTGATGATGCAATAACCACAAAAGTAGCCCACCAACCTCCCACTATTGATGAGGATGAGTAAACATATTGATGGAAGGGTGCCTGTTGACTCTGGAATACTAAGCAGGACACATATACAAATCAAGTGAAAACAGCTTAACCTGTATAAATTCCACTCCGGTGTCCTTGATGGCTTGGACCAGATGCTTGGCTTCACTTCAGGATTCTTCACAAGATGGTATGGATCAGCTTCACTGCATTTCGGGCTGAACAAGAATCAGTAGAAGTTTGGTCTTCACAAATGGTGATCCTCAAAAATCTGGCATCAAAGGTGCCTATTACACTACTGATGGCACTGGAAACTTGGATCTGAAAAATATTCTTTAATCTAACACTGAGATTAGTTCAACAGAGCACTATAGTGCGTGAAGCACATGAACACGGCTCTAGCTTGATGATTTAAGTGGCTGAGTGCCATAATCCGTTTCCTTGACTGAATAGTTGAAATCTTGAATTAAAGTTCTGTGATATGTACTTTGCCACTGCACACATAAGTAATACGATACACAGTTCATCTAACGTGATGTTTGGCTGAGACGTGAGCTTATTTATTGTTGTCGATGGTAGCCATCTTGGTACCCTTCAACAAGGTCATTCTTTGTCTTCAACACATGGTGTTCACTTTTTCTTTCTTTATTACTTGCAGATCACTGTATTCTTCGTTTCTTTAGAACTGTTCTCTATTAAACACTGCACTGATGAAACATTCTCCTTTGATCGTATCTGGGTTCACTCAAGCGGACGTAAAACCCCCAAGTGCCAAGAGCCGGGACTCACTCATCATGCCCGACCTCTTGGGTTTGTGTCCAGGGTTTATAATATTTAGCAGAAATATCTCAGTACGCTCGTAGAATTACTGTACAAGTCTTTCGTGCACACAACACACGTTCAAAGCGTCCTTAGAGTACAAAGTAACTTTATTACAGCCCAGTTCTCACAGTGGTTGCCATCATACCCCACCAGCATCTAGCCTTCCAGTGTTCTGGGCATGACCATCCCACTAACTGTCTGTCCATAAAGACTAACTAGCACCACTAATCGTTATTTGTTCGTGTGGTTGCTACACACGGTCGACTATCACTACACTTTACGGCTACACAAGAATATCAGTGCTATCTACTTACGCACTTCACACTGGTGACAAACGTGTCACGGCATGTCTCTAGCTCCGCCATTTGTGTCGGCTTGTTCACAAAAAGAGGTCAGCTCTCTTGTCACAACTGATCAACCTGTACTAGGCCATTGGCCTTCGGTTACTGCTTCTTCCCTCCTAGTTGTCTGAATCACGAACACTTCTTCATTGTTGTCTGTGACTTCAATAACTACGACCAGCGTAAACGCTTTCAGCGCAGAACTTTCTCAAACTTGACCATCTTCGACTCACGCCTCAGCTCAGACTGACTTCAGCGTAACCTCTTCCGGCTTCTTGCCTGTGCGCCGTCACGTGACGCATTAGCTCCGCCCACTAATGTTAGCCGTGTTCGCTTGTGTTTCTAACCTGTGTGTCAACATCTCTCTCAAATTCCCACGACTCACACCCCTGCAGTGTTTCGCTGGAATTTCAATCATTCCCAGTAGCGTACTTGATCATGAGATAAACGCCATGTAAAGCCCATCGTCTGGGGCCGTGAACAACCCAGTGGCTGCACTAAAGTGATAATGCCTCGCATTACAACTGTCCGGTGTGTGCAAAGACCCAACCCTGCTGTGGTCACTAGAGAAGTGTAAGAGTGGGCGCTGAAACCTCTCGGCCACGTCAACCTGCTGACAGAATGGCTAATCTTTACTATTGTTACATTGTAACAGTAAATGCAACAACACATATGTTACAAATACTACAGTACCAACAAATACAGACAGACTACATGTTCTGGTGCGGTAGCACTTTCGCCAGTAAAACAAACAATGAAACCGCCACCAACAAGCACTATAAATGATGAGGGCAATGGTAGCAGAGTGTTAGATAAAGATAATATTCATTCATTCAGTAGCATGTCCCTTGCAGAACTTCACTCCTCTAACACCTTCCGGAAAACCTCTCGATCATAAGCAAGATGTTCCTCGTCCGATACACCCACCTGGAGATCATCCGCCACATCCTGCACCCATCTTCTCTTTGGCCTTCCTCTTCCTCTCTTCCCAGGCATATACCCCTCCATCATTGTTCTCTCCAAACTTTCATGACGTTTCAAGTGACCAAAATATTTAAATTTTCTTTGTTTTATCGTCTTTAGTAGCCAGCCTTTTTCAATATTCAGCTCTTGTCGTATGGATGCATTTGTTCTTTTCTGTATCGAAGATATTCTTAGAACTAGTCTATAACATTGCCAGACAACATCCCGGGGTATATAATAAATCAACATTGAAACTTGTTAATAAAATAGCTCGCAAACAACTGTCGTCAAAATGCAGGCTTCTGAAGACAAAACCGAACTGAAGAACTAAGTCGACTCCGTTAGACTTTGACAGTTATGACGCTGTTTATTTCTGCAGCACACATGTTTGTAGCAAATAATAAAGAATCAAATACTGTGCCTGTTCTGACCAGGTCGGCAGTATTACAATTATAATTAAAATGAATATCATGTCCCAAGCCATCTGTGCTCGAAATTCTAAACAATGTCCTTGTCCGTTAACACAGCGTCCTTCTCTCTATCCGTTCTCTTCTGATATCGAGTTTCTGCATTCGTCTGCATATTCAATCATGGCTTATATGAACGTCGTCTCCACACACTGACTGGTTCATTCCATGCATTAACTCAGCCACCAATACGATATAATGCCAGTGCCTAGCCAACCTATCCTTCTCAAATTCACATGAGCTGCCGCTCCTAAGAAGCTCCCAAGTCCGTCTGTCTTGTAGTTGTTGACAATCTTCCGTGACGTTTTTGTGTTACCACATCATATCCCTAGATTTATTAGCGTTTTGGCTTTGGGATTCTCTGTTATTTCTAATTTGCCTCATTACGTCACACCTCCCCCTTGAAAATGATGCAATCATTTTAAACTGTTAATAATAATATAACCTGACAAGTAGCAGTGCAGATGCAATGAGCCATATGTTGTGCTAATAAGATGGTATGGTCTCCTATCAATCACACCTGCCACTTGGCAAACATTTAACTTCAAAGACAGCTTGTTTAGTAAGTGTCCATGTCTCACAGACGTATGTTGCAATGGGAAAGATGCATGATCTCAAAAATCTAACTTTTGTAGTTCTATCTGTCCCACTCCACAATTTATTTGGTTGTCTTATCTTTTGAAGAGCAATAGATATTCGTCTTTTAATTTCTTTCATTGTGTCACCATTGTTGGTAATTAATGACCCAGGATAATCGAAATGTTCACCACCTCCAATTTTCCTCATTAACATATATTTCTTTCTAAATATTAGTTTTATCTGTGTGCATTTTCTTTGTTTTTGCTATGATAATATACAGAAGGGGCTTTTATCCGCCTACTCCTTCATGGTCAGGCTAAAGACTTACAAAAAGCACCTTGTAAGTTGTGATTTTCACTATTCTTTTGGTTTGAGGTTATTATAGTTTTTCTATACCATCCTGTGATGTGTATAGTTATACTGTATCATCAGCGTATCGAATCTCTGGTATTTCATGATCACCGATATTTAGGGCATCATAGGTGGTTTGTGAGCCCGTATACCCGGGTTTGAAACGCAGCGGTGCTGGTTTTTTCAAAAAAGGTATAGGAGCCGGTCGTTCAGAAAGCAATGGCAAACTACTGAACGTAAAATTTGCTCAGGAATCACGAACAGCGAAAATGCTGGGGTTGACTGCTACGTCCCGTGAAGGACATGCAACTTTTTTTTTTATATCATGTCCGACATTTCTCATTATATTTTCGTCGGACAGGTTAACGAAATAGGGGGACACAACCCTGACGGACTCCTTGCTAGATGTCTAACCAATATGATTTCTCGACATCTATTCTAACCGCTGCTTGTTGGTCTATATAGAGCCTTTTGAGTTGTACTACATGTGATGGAAAGCCCACTTTCCTCATGATTTCCCAAAGTTTCTAATGTTGTACACAGTAAAATGCCTTTGAATAATCTACAAAACATAAGAATAGATTTACATAAAATTTAAAAGACTGAGCACAACCAACTACTGGCCATGCTGACTGTAACTTCTTTGGAAGCTTCAATAGTCACTATGTTTGTTTGCAATTTAGCCTCCAAGAGCTTCATCAACATTATGTATATTACAACGACTGATTCAACGTCATCAGACACACGGTTAATGCACAATATTTGTATTTTATTTCAAAATATAAAATTTTGTTATTAAACAGCCAACCATATTTACATTCGTACTAACGAAAGCTTCTTAAAACTACATAACAAGAAAGCACTTACATAACTCACACAGGCTTTCAGCCAGAAATCATTGGTGCTTCCCTGAGATGGTAGGAACCATCCCTGATGTTGCCGAAAAAGTAACAAAGAGTGCAACAGATAAAAGATAATAACTGTATGGTCGTAGAGAAGCATTACCCAAACAATACCTGGGCTCATGCATATACAGACGGGTCACAACAACTGTAACATTAACATGGGATACCTGCCCTTGTGGTCCATCAATGAGAACAGACACAGTGAATGTTAGTTCTTATGTCAAATTTCGTAACACTTCAGGGATTCAGGGTATTGGGTCACGTCTATCTGCCAGCCAGATCAGACTAGGCTTGTGTATAATTGAGGGACAAACTTGGGTTAAATCTCAGCGCTACCAGATCCAAGGATAGGGAAGCTCCTTTACTGGCTCACTTTACTATGCCATATAAACAAGGTCATTTACTAGCTCACTTTACTATGCCATAAACACAAGTTCCTTTACAGGCTCACTTTACTATGCCATTAAACAAGGTTCTTTACTGGCTCACTTTACTATGTTATAAAAAGAAGGCACTTTACTGGCTCACTTTACTATACCATATAAGCAAGATCCTTTACAGGCTTACTTTACTATGCCATATAAATAAGGTCCTTTACTGGCTCACTTTACTATGCCATATACACGACTTAAGGCACATATTGTTGCTGGAAACATGTTTGTATAGACCAGACACATGTTTTTATAGACCAGACACATGTTTGTATAGGCAGACACATGTTTGTATAGACCAGACACATGTTTGTATAGACCAGACACATGTTTGTAGAGACCAGACAACACTCGGGGCTGATGTGGTCAGTGTCACACCAGCCGCCTTTACTTCCCAAGATATTTCCTGTAGCCATTTTGGGCTGGGTCCACCTGTGATCCCAGGTCAAGTTTAACAATTCGAATCCGCCCTCCAGCATTTTGAACCCTTGACCTCCAGTGAGACAAGCGAGTGTCTAGCCACTAGGTTAACGCTCCCATGTCATAGAACTCACCCCAATAGAAAACACGAAAAGAAAAGACATTTGGTATAATTATTCTTCTCTATGTTGAACACATGTGAATACAACACTTCACCAGCTTTCATGTCAACAACGCCCACACCACAACCGGTAGTTTGTTTTGTCGCAGCTGAACTTGTACACACACGAGTACTTGACACTTGATCCAGACTTTGCTTGTGTTGGACACCAACACTCAGATGTTCGTTCTCCCAGAGCCAACATGAAATAGCTGCCACATAGAGTCCATCAACTGGAGCTGTGAATATCCCGCTGTCTGCATTAAAGTTACTGCCAACATTGCAGGTTGTTGTATAGTACTGACTTATTGTAGTGTTGACAGCAACTTTTCCTTGAAACGTCTTCCAAGCAGTAAATCCACATCTAGTTCCTGGAGATTTCACTTCTGTAAAAGAATCAACGCAAGTTTTCTCTCCATTTAAATCTCTTGTAAAAAACAAAACTACAATGCCAAACTATACAAATGCTAACTATCATCATCAGCAAGGTAAATAAGAGAACATGTTGAAACAACTATATCCATTCATCTATCCAATTGTTACATTATGTTCAAGGTATGTAAGACAGCTTGTTGAAACAACTTTATCCATTCATCTATCCAGTTGTTACATTATGTTTAAGGTATATACGAGGGCATGTTGAAACAACTTTCATCTTCTGCCCTTTATCCTCCATTGGAGAATTATCCTTAAAACTACTCATACCATGCTGTCTGATATTTTTCTGTTCCGCACAGCTCACTCCATGTGCTCCATATTATTGATCTATGTCTCTATCTTTTCCATGTGTCTGTATTAAGTTTATATATATATATACATACACACACACACTTATATATAAACAAAATACAGACACATGAAAAAGATAGTTAGAGACATGCTGACCTCTACAAGGAGGATTACCTGGTCAATATTTAGCTCGCCAAGCCAACTTCGATTGCAGACATCGAACATTTGTCATTTCCATGATGGAAGACTGTCTGAAATCTTCCCTCATTGTCTTCCTTTAGATCTTTGTCCATTTATCTGCCTATTTGTTACAGTATGTTCTCGTTTGTCCGTTTTCCCCTCTGCCGTGCGTCCACCTTTACGAGGTAGAGGGGCTTGCGCGTTCCAATGACCCCAAGAGCTATGCCGACGGTAGCACAGCTACTGGTAGGGCCACCCATGTCGGACAGGTCAAGGGAGAGGGACCAGACAAAGAGACACACAAACCTGCTGCTTTGTAGGTAGACTGGGGACAGTCAAAGGCTAGAGAAAGCATACCGAAAAATGCTTGTCGAAATCGGATGTACTGAGCCACAGGCTTGACAAAGAAGTGCAACGTAACTTTATCATTTCATGATGCAACAGATGAAAATTAATCGTTATGGTGCTAATCCCGTGAAGTCCCATCAGGCGGTGATAGTGCCGGGCCCCCTGCCTCGAGGGGGTCCACCCATGACTACTGGTGGTCACCTTCCTCTGTGCTGTATAGTCAAGGCACAGAGGAGTAGGTTAAGAGCTATTGACCAAACACCCTGGACACTCAACATACTACAGTGGAATGCCGAAGGAGTTTATAACAAGAAAGTCTCCCTGACACAGCGTCTTCATAAAGATAGAATAGATGTGGCATGCATTCAAGAGACACACCTCAACGCCAATTGCAAATATTCAGTCAGGGGATATCAGGCCACACGTTTCGACTGCGAAGGACACAAAGGAGGAGTTCTAATACTTACACGAACTACAATACCTTGCAGCGAAGTATCTGTGATCTCTGACAACCAAACGGAAATTATAGGTGTTGATATAATGATAAAGGACGTGAAAATAAGAATTTACAATCTGTATAGCCCGGCAGCTAAGGATCTTACACTCTCAAACATGAAAATAACTGACACAAATTGCATTATTGTCGGAGACTTTAATAGCCATTCAGAAAGATGGGGATACCCAGATACTGACAAAAGAGGAGATGAAGTGGAGGACTGGGAAATAGACTCAAATCTCCATCTACTCAACAAAGCGGATGACACACTGAGCTTCTACTCCAGACTTAGCTTTCTGCACAGGAGACATCCTCCACAAAATCGATCGCCATGTGCTTGACCAATTAGCAGGTAGTGACCACAGACCAATCAAGCTTGTAATGAATATGGAATATGTTCCACAGGAGCAAAAGCCGTTGCCCCGCTGGAATTACAAACGAGCAGATTGGGACAGATTTGCCATACTAACAGACAAATATTGTGAAAACATAAATACATGATATGGCAACATGAAGCAAATGGTGGAAAGTGTGTAGGAAAATTAATGGAACGCATTATCAATGGCAGGCTAACATGGCATCTGGGAGAAAACCAACTCTTAACACCACACCAAGCAGGATTCAGAAAGTACAGATCCACTGAAGATCAAATAATCTATATAGCTCAGGAAATAGAGGATGCCTTCCAAGAGAAAAAGCACACACTAGCGGTCTGGATAGATTTAGAAAAAGCATTTGATAAAGTATGGAAGGAAGGACTGAAAGAAAAACTGCAAAAAATGCATGTTTGTGGGAAAATGTACAAATGGATCAGTCACTACCTTGAGAACAGAACTGCCAGGACAAAAGTACAAGGACAAACCAGCAAAATGATGCTGTTGGAGCAAGGTGTCCCCCAAGGAGGAGTTCTTTCACCAACATTATTCATAGCATATATAAACGACATCACGGAAAATTTTCCAGCCAGAGTACACACATCATCCTTTGCAGATGACCTAGCCATATGGACATCTGAAGAATATATTAGTACAGCTAACAGCAGAATACAGCAAGCCCTATTAGCGCTAGAGGACTGGTCAAAATCATGGCTAGTGAAGATAAGTGAGAAGAAAACAACATGCACAGTGTTCTCCCTCTCAAATAAAACTCAGCAACCTAAGCTGGTATTGAATGGAAAAATATTGTGCCATGAAGAAAATCCAAACTATCTCGGAGTCACCTTTGATCGTCGCCTGACATGGAAAACACAGGTTGAGAAAAATCAAACAAGAGCTAGGCAAAGAATTGCAATCATGAAAAAGCTTGCTGGTACAACGTGGGGAGCAGATGAGAAAGTTCTCAAGAAGTTATATACTGGACGGGTGAGGCCAGTACTGGAATATGGCATTGCAGCTTGTGCAACAGCAGCTAAGTCAAACTTTAACAAAATAAGTAGAGTCCAAAACCAAGGAATGTGAATCATAACTGGAAGCCTGAAGACGCCTATTAATGAACTCAAAAAGATCACTTGTTTACAATCAATGCAGGATCGAAAAGATAGCAGAGCCCAGCAACAAGCAGAAAAATTTAGAAGATTGACAGACCACCCTATGTATAAAAGGTTTAGTGGTTTTGGAAAGGGAAGACTGAAGCGTAGCAACTTTGTAGAAACTGCAAAACGAAAGATTCGGGCAGATCCCATACTTAACATATCAACAGTCAAACCCATTTACAATGCAGACAAGTTCCCAGCTTGGAGACAGCAGCAACTGCCTGAGATGATAGAAAACATTCCTGGTATTGAGAAAAAGAACACTCAGCATGAAATCGAAAGAAGAGAAATAACCCTAAACTACATAAAAGAACATTACCCAAGCAGCAATTGGACCCATGCATATACAGATGGATCCGCCAAAAATTCAATAGAGAATGGAGGAGGAGGAATTCTCCTAAATTTAAAAAATGGAGTGAAAAAAACACATTCAGTGGCAACTGGAAAGTTTTCAAGTAACTTCAAAGCAGAAGTAGAGGCTCTGAAAACTGCAGCAGAAATGCTCTTGATGGAGGAAAATAATGAGAAGCAAATAGCTATCTTCACAGATGCAAAGTCAGCTGTGTCAATACTGAAGAGCAATAACAGCACAGAAATAGCTGACCTAAGAGCAGCACTCCATGGTCTATGCCAGAAATCCAAAAAAGTTGTAATACAGTGGATCCCATCACATTGCAGTATACCTGGAAATGAAGAGGCTGACAGACTGGCAAAAGAGGGCGGACGACTACCACAGCCTGACATAGACATAACCTACAATGAGGCAAAGAGGTTGATAAAAAGCACCTATAGAACCAAATGGGAATCAGAGCATCCAGGCCACCAGAAGGATGATGCATATTACAAACTCGACCGAAGAGAACAAGTAGCAATCTTCAGACTCCGCACAGGACATAACAGGCTGAAATACCACTTATTCAATAAACTAAAGATAGGAGATACCAATGAATGTAATTGTCGAACTGGAAAAATGACAGCAAAACATTTGCTGCAGGATTGCCCAATATATGCAGAACAGAGAAAGATATTTTGGCCCACACCTGCTTCATTTGAGGACAAGCTCTACGGAGATATAAACAGCTCAAGTTGACCGCAGCTTACTTTAACTATATACAGGTTGACATTTAAAGGTGTATGAAGAAGTATTCAGACTGCCACACTTCATACCACAGGTATGTCGGTTACAAAAGCCTCCCAGTGGCATGAAATGGAATATTGCTTGGATAGCAAATCCATTACGTGGAAAGTCCGAATCAAAAGCTCACCGTGTGGGCTTCATAAAAGGTGGAAAAAGTGTCCTAGTGGCACGAAATGGAATATTGCTCGGATAGCAAATCCATTGCGCGGATAGCAAATCCATTGCGCGGAAAGTCTGAATCGAAAGCTCACTGTGTGGATGTCATCTGCACACTGCATTCTTCTGGTTTCCGGAAGAACAGCCTATGGTGAACGGAAGGCCCAATATACGGAAGTGAGACTAAGCAGCCATGTGCAGGACGTGACGATTCCTTGGGTGAGCCCAGTACCAGAGCGCTGTGTGTTGGCTCTGCAATTATGGAAGCCTCCTTGGATGGCGGGGAATGCCCATGGTCTGCCCCTGCCTTCCCTTGAGGGCTGACCAGGATGTCTTTGGCTATTCTATATGGGCCAGCTAGGATGGGAGATAACACAACAGTGAGAGTCAAACGTCCTAAGAAACTCCCGGGAAGGTTAACCTGGTCAACAAATGCCAGCAGAAGTCGGATGTGTCGGTCTAACGGAGCAAGAATGCAGCTCTGCTGTAAACAGGCACAACGCAATGACATCCGGAAAAAAAAAACTCCGGATGAACGCAGAAGAAGAAGTGTGTCCTTTTACAAGAGTGTAATCCCAAACAGCTGTGCAACAACAAAACACCAGCTCCATTAAAATACTTGTAAGAAGACAAATATGAGTGGAGAGTCGTGATCGCCAGTGTCTGGTTTTGAACAGCAGCAGCAACAACAATAGTAAGAACAAAAACAACAACACAGCAACCGGGCGACGATAACAACAACAAAAGCAACAAAAACAACATAATATATAATAACAACAACAACACCAACAACAACACTAATGCAGAGATAACTATAGGAGATGTGAGAGTTACCTAATTGTTGTAATCTCGGGGACATAACTGCTACCTCCTGGATTAACTGGGACAGCTGCAAAAGTGACAGAAATATTGTACTATACTATACTATACTATACTATACTATACTATACTATACTATACTATACTATGGAACTAAGATGGTACAGTGTCTAGCCCGCTTGCCTACCAGATCCTATGGTAATGAGTTCGAATACCGTTCGATGAGAACATATTTTCAGTGATCTGGACATCCAGGTGGACACAGCCTAAAATTGGTACAGGAAATGTCCCAGGACGTAAAGGAGACCGGTCTGATATTGACCACGTCATCCGGCGAGCGCCGATTGCTCTGTAAAAATATCGGGCTAGCACCATTGTCGTTGTGATGATGTACTCCAGCAACATTGTCGTTGTGATGATGTACTCCAGCAACATTGTCGTTGTGATGACGTACTCCAGCAACATTGTCGTTGTGATGACGTACTCCAGCAACATTGTCGTTGTGATGACGTACTCCAGCTTCCCTTTCTCATGACGTGCCCACAGAATGTGGACTGTCTACTTCTGATACGAGTAACCAATTCTCTTTGTCAGTTCACTTCTTTCAAGATGTCTTCACTGCTCTTTCTATCCATCCACTGTGTTCTCATCATTCTTCTACACAACCACATCACCTCAGCTTCCACATCATTCCTCACTGGTCTGTCAATTGTCCATGATCAGGATTGGCTCAATGTAGCCCCAAAGAACTCTTTTCTTCACTTTGATTTGCAAAGATGAATTGCAGAGAATATTGTTCATCTTGTGAAAGGCTACCTTTGGTCTATTCTACATTTGGCTTCCTTAATACCACTTCTATTTGTATTTATTAAAGTTCCCCAATAATGAAATACATTGACTTGTCTCAGATGTGTTCCGTTCAATTTGGTGTTGTGTGTAATAAATAACAATTGTAATTTGCACCGAAGCAGTTTCCTGCCATGGGTCTATGATATGATAGGGCCATCACATTCTGTACGCCTGAAAGTACGGAGACATAGGTGGCCAATCTGTCCCTGACTTTAGTGTAAGCCTGATTTCACGGAGACATACATGGTCAATCTGTCCCTGACTTTAGTGTAAGCCTGAATGCACGGAGACATAGGTGGTCAATCTGTCCCTGACTTTAGTGTAAGCCTGAATGTATGGAGACATAGGTGGTCAATCTGTCCCTGACTTTAGTGTAAGCCTGAATGCAAGGAGACATAGGTGGTCAATCTGTCCCTGACTTTAGTGTAAGCCTGAATGTACGGAGACATAGGTGGCCAATCTGTCCCTGACTTTAGTGTAAGCCTGATTTCACGGAGACATACATGGTCAATCTGTCCCTGACTTTAGTGTAAGCCTGAATGTACGGAGACATGGGTGGCCAATCTGTCCCTGACTTTAGTGTAAGCCTGAATGTACGGAGACATAGGTGGCCAATCTGTCCCTGACTTTAGTGTAAGCCTGAATGTACGGAGACATAGGTGGCCAATCTGTCCCTGACTTTAGTGTAAGCCTGAATGCAAGGAGACATAGGTGGCCAATCTGTCCCTGACTTTAGTGTAAGCCTGAATGTACGGAGACATAGGTGGCCAATCTGTCCCTGACTTTAGTGTAAGCCTGAATGTACGGAGACATAGGTGGCCAATCTGTCCCTGACTTTAGTGTAAGCCTGAATGTATGGAGACATAGGTGGCCAATCTGTCCCTGACTTTAGTGTAAGCCTGAATGTACGGAGACATAGGTGGCCAATCTGTCCCTGACTTTAGTGTAAGCCTGAATGTACGGAGACATAGGTGGCCAATCTGTCCCTGACTTTAGTGTAAGCCTGAATGTACGGAGACATAGGTGGCCAATCTGTCCCTGACTTTAGCGGGCTATGAGCATATGCTCGTGCCATTATTAGCACAGTTCGCTATTAACTTGTGTTACATTTGTGTGTAGAGTTGTTCTTTGTAATAAACATTACTTCTCTTTTTCTGTTGGTACATTTGGGTGTACAATTGTTCTTTGTTATATCCATTACTGCTGTTTTTCTGTTGTTACATTTAGGTATGCAATCTTTTTTTGTAATAACCATTACTTATGCTTTTCTGTTGTTACATCTTGGTGTACAAGTGTTCTTTGTAATAACCATTACTTTTGTTTTTCTGTTGTTCAGACTAAGTGCTTTCTTTTATCTTTCTGTTGCATTTATATCTGACAATTCTTGTAAAAGCATTTTATTGTCAACATAATGCATGTTGTTTACATTATGTTAAACATTTTTCAACACTCTAATCATTTCTTTGTGTTTCACCCCATCGAATGTCTTAATGTAGTTAATAAAGCACAAATATAGAAGTCTGTTCATTTCAATCATTGTTTCTATTAATGTTCTTATACGTTGTTAGTGTCTTTACCTTCTTAAAACTACTACTTACCATTTCCTATTTCTGATAAATTTTAATGTAGTTACTTTAGTGTTATTGCTATTTTTAATTTTGTGTTGTTTGGTTTTTGTTATGTTTTGCAGATGAAATCGGTTTGCTCAAATGTGCTCTATGTTTTGTGATTGTTTTCTTATAATCCCACACATTGTGTTTTCCAGTTGTTTACGTTTCTACACCTTGACCGAAGATTAAAAAAGCAAACCTTTGTGACATTATCATCTCGCTTGCTGGCCCGTTCATTGAGACATGTTCTGAGTTGTTCTAGTGGTTTCAGTCGATCGTTTAACATCTGACACAGGATCCGGAACTGTATAATTGACAACAGAACTGTTCATTTATAGAACATCAAAGATATTATAGACTGTTATCACATCAGTCAATCAATCAAGTGCTGTCGTCACATTAAAAGTTGGTATTTAATATTAAAAATTATCTTCTCTGACTTTGGTTGTAGTTGTTGTTGTCGTTGTTGTTGTTCTTCTTCTTCTACTGCTTCCTCCTCCTAATCCTCCCCACCCCCTTTTTTTTCTTCCTCATCCATTTATTGCTTTTCTTCGTCCTCGTTTCCACATCTTTTTCTTCTTATTACCACCACTGTAAAGCTACTGATACTGCTACTACTACCACCACCACCACCACCACCACCACTACTACCACCACTATTACTACTACTACTACTACTACTACTACTACTACTACTACTACTACTACTACTACTACTACTACTACTGTTACTACTACTACTGTTACTACTACTACTAGTACTATTACTACCACTGTTATTACTACTACCAATGTTATTACCACTACTGTTACAACTACTGCTACTACTGTTACCACTACTACTACTGTTACTACTACTACTACTACTACTACTACTACTACTACTGTTACTACTACACCATCCATCCATCATGTGCCATGCAGATAAGCATGGGTGGTCATATTCTGCCATCTCACTCGATAACCAGAGTTGTGAATCAGTTCCGTGTTCCTGTCATGACCATGCCACATGGCCAAGCCATCCAGGTATTTACTTCTCGGTCTTTCTCTTGATCTCTTCCCTTCGATCATGCCAGTCCTCACCAAGTTCTTCAAGTCATTTCTTCTCATAACAAGCCCAAAAAATTTTGACTGTCCACGTCTAATGGCTCTAATCGATCTTCATTTGTTTCTTGAAGGACTAGTTTATTGGTTTTTCTGTCTGTCCATGGTATTCTTCGCATTTTCCTTAGAAACCACATTTCTACAGCCATCAGATGTTTTTCAGCATGTCTGCTCATTGTCCACGCTTCACATTCATACAAAAGTATAGGTTCTATGTAGCATTTCAACACTCTTTTTCTCATTTCAATTGATATCTTTTTATTGGTCAGTATGTTTTTCATTTTGCAAAAGGCTACCTTGGCAATGGCAATTCTTGTTCTAATCTCTTCAAGGCATCTCCCATCAGAAATAGCTGACCTAAGAGCAGCACTCCATGGTCTATGCCAGAAATCCTATACCCTATTTTGGGTTGTATTTTCTTCCTAACACATTGCATGAAAATTCTCAGCAAAATCTTCGTGATGTGGATTATTATACTAATTTTTCGATGTTGATCACATTCCAAGGTTCCTGATTTTTTTTGGAACTGCAATAAATATAGAATTACATAATTCAGAAGGTATATCTCCAGTATCGTATATTGCGTTCAGCAGTCTGGTGACTTGGTCTATTCCATATTCTTCTAAGGCATTGATCATTTCTACTGCTGCTGCTGCTACTACTACTGCTCCCACCACCTCCTCCTCCTACTGCTGCTACCACAACCACCACCACCACCACCACCACCACTACGACTAGTTTAAAACATTTTAGGAATGTAATTTATAATAGTAATTGTTTTCAAGAACGTTTATACAACAAGTGTCTATCAAAATGTCCAGAACTTTATTTCCAATACATCTTTCACCTGATGACAGGCCAGTGTAGAGTAATTTGTCATCTATACCATCTCAAAAACAGAAAACTAAGCTATTTATAACGTCTCACATACATTGCATATGATCATTTTTACTGTCTCAATGTTTTAAACAAAGAGTACCTGACCATATACACCATCTAAAAGTCTCAAAGTCTCAGAGAACGTGGTCATCTACACAAAGTCTCAGAGAACGTGGTCATCTACACAAAGTCTCAGAGTACTTAGTCATCTGACTGACTGGCACCTTGCCGTCTTGACAGACGAAAGTTTGTAAAATGGAGTTATACCTCTCCAAAACACAAACCTGGGCTGAATTTAAAGACTATGTGTTGAGCATGCAGCATGATCCCTCTCTCAGCCTGTCTAGTTTACTCCAGAGGAAAGTAACACCAATACGTTTGGAACAAGACAAGCTGCAGAAGGTGTTAGATCAGCAAAGCAATACTCTAACTGTCCGCCTGTCAGAGCTTCCATCCTAGACCAGATGCCG
The DNA here is from genome assembly GCA_963921405.1 of Cepaea hortensis. Lineage (NCBI taxonomy): Eukaryota > Metazoa > Mollusca > Gastropoda > Stylommatophora > Helicidae > Cepaea > Cepaea hortensis. The sequence goes on from OY992891.1 coordinate 18,411,721, forward strand.
ACCATGACATTTAGTCTTTAGAGTGCATTTTTATCGTCTCAATGTTTTAAACACAGAGTACCTGACCACATACACCACCTAAAAGTCTCAAAGTCTCAGAGAATTTGGTCATCTACACGGTCTCAAAGTCTCAGAGTACTTGGTCATCTACACGGTCTCAAAGTCTCAGAGTACTTGGTCATCTACACGGTCTCAAAGTCTCAGAGTACTTGGTCATCTACACGGTCTCAAAGTCTCAGAGTACTTGGTCATCTACACGGTCTCAAAGTCTCAGAGTACTTGGTCATCTACACGGTCTCAAAGTCTCAGAGTACTTGGTCATCAATACAGTCTCTTAGACATAAACGCGGTCTCAGAGTCGCAGAGTTCTTGGTCATCTATAAGGTCTCAAAATCACAAACTGAGGCAAACGTTCTCATAGACCGCAAACTGAGACCCCTGAACACATCGTTCAGTTCTGTCTAACTTTCAGAGATCTGCGCTGCCAGACATACCAGGAGCTGAGCTGTAGCAGAAGGGGCACAGACATGGAGAAAATGATGAACTTCATCCCGGCAGGAGGCAGCATGTCCAGTTAATAGAACACAAAGTTGGAGAAGACGATAGACACAACAAACACTCAATTTCATGCCAGCAACAAACACGTATTTCACGCAGTTTCACGCCAGGGTTAACGTACACAATTTCTTTGTTTAAATGTTCATACTCACATTTGCCTCCCCTTTCTCAGCCTGTTTCTGGAAATCCTTCACATTTCTCCCGCCATCTGCCTCCAATGTCTGCAACCTGGCTTCTAGTTCTCTCAACAAGGTCGTGTTCTGAGCTTGACCTTCAGATATGAGCTGGACATTCTGTGTGTTAGCCATGACCCTGTCTGACTGGTCACGCATTTCAGTTTCTAAAGTTTTATATTTGTTACTGGAGTCATCAATGATTCCATCAATTCTATCATCTTGTGCATTGACATTTTCTTTCATAGACTCCAGTAGATTAGGTACAAGAACAAGTTTCTCTACGAGTTCTGCCTGAGATTCCATCTCTGCTTTCTGTCTGTCTTGTACTGTAGATATCTTCTGCAGCTGTTTCTCCAGACAGTTTAATCTTTGCTGCTCTTGCTCTACTGCATCTCGTGTTTCATGGATATCACTGATTTGTTGTTTTACTTGTTTAAACCTTGAGTTGTGCTTCTTGTCCGACTCTGACAGATCGGATAACAATTCCTTCAGTTGTATATCAATGCCACTTTGTTGTTCAGCAACTTTTTCTGTTCGACTCCTGAAGGAGCACATGGCCTCTTCTATGACAGCAATTCTGTCTAAAATCAATTTCATGTGATCTCCATCTGTGCATAAAGTCAAACAACTTATCAATAATAGCTAAATTAAACATTTAAACAAATTATTACTTATATATATATATATATATATATATATATATATATATATATATATATATATATAGATATGACTGAGCTACCGTATGACAGTAGACGGTACTACCTGCTTTCTGTCAGCGCCGAATGTTGGGCGGCGCCTACCAAACCCGACACCCCACATTGTGCCAACGGCTTCGGGCGGAAGAGCGCAATTGGGAGGGTACTAGCCTTATCCTGGTGCGAGGAAATGCAACCCAAAGACAAAATAAGTCATGGCAGGGCAGACCAGGCCCTAAGCCTTGGTTGGCAGCTGGTCTAGGATCGAAGCTCCGACAGGCGGACAGTTAGAGCATTGCTTTGCTGATCCGGCAGCTTCTGCAGCTTGTCTTGTTCCAGATGTATAGGTGTTAACTTTCCTCTGGAGTGAACTAGGCAGGCCGAGAGAGGGATCATGCTGCATGGGCAACACATGGTTTCTTTATTTTAGCCCAGGCTTTGTGCTATGGAGAGGTAATAACTCCATCCCTGGTCTTAACCGGTCTCGGAATCAAAGCGAGAGGCAACTGTTACGGGTTATAAGTCCTTGTCAGTTGGCGTAGACATGAGGCGCCACGCGTTGCCTCTGACGGTGGGAGACACCTACAGGTGTCACTGATCAGCTACCGCCTGCCTCAAGCTGGGCAGCCCCCGGCCAATTGGGTGCTGATCCGCCACAGCCTGCCTGCTTCAATGGGTGCTTGGGGCTAGGACAAAATCTGAATCGCAGGCTGTAAAACCAATGCACCAGGTACTAATAAAAAGAATAATAGAAACCTCAAGCTACGGCTTGCAACCAGGAAGGTGAGAACCATGTGTCCAGGATTTTCAACTGACTTGACAAATATTGACGATGTGAGAAAAATGGCTGTGATTGATGCTGAACTCAATCGTCTTAACATCGATATTGCTGGCCTGCAGGAGACTCGCCTCGCTGAGGAAGGGTCACTCAGGGAAAACAATTACATCTTTTTTTGGAAGGGAAGAGGGCAGGCAGAAAAAAGGCAACATGGTGTGGGCTTTGCAGTGAAGAATTCGCTACTGGGAATGATTGATATCCCAGCTGGAGGTAATGAAAGATTATTATCACTGTGCTTGGCAACCTCTTGTGGATTTGCCACCATTCTCACTGCATATGCACCGACACTCACTTCCTCTGATGATGTGAAGGATACGTTCTATGAGCAGCTAGACTCTGCGATCAAGGCAGTTCCAAAATCCGACTACATTTATATGCTCGGTGATTTCAATGCTCGTGTGGGCAAGGACTCGAGTTCATGGCCAGTGTGCCTTGGAAAATACAACATCGGTCGCATGAATGATAATGGACAAAGGCTGCTGGAGCATTGCACTAGAAATGACCTATGTATTACAAACTCCTTTTTTAAAACAAAAGAGATGCATAAGGTCACATGGAAACATCCAAGATCCGGCCATTGGCATCAGCTGGACTTCATTATCACACGGAGACAACATCTGAACCATACATCATTAACTCGAAGTTACCACAGTGCTGACTGTGATACAGATCATTCTTTGGTTGTTGCAAGGGTAAGACTGAGACCAAAGAGAATCTACACAGCTAAACACAAGTCTAGCCCCAGGATTAATATTATTAACACTCACGATCCTGGAAAGTGCTTTGAATTTCAACAGCAACTTGAGGACGCTTTCAATGATACATCAGAAAATTTTATAGTAAATGATAAATGGAGTAAACTTAAGGAAACTATTTATAAAACAGCGGTAGGGGTTTACGGCACTGTGGATCATAAGAGGCAGGACTGGTTTGTGGCAAACAGCCAGATACTGCAGCCCTTGATTGATAAAAAGAAGATAGCTCTCCTAAGAAACAAGGAAAGACCAACGCGTAACACTCTGAGTGAGCTGAAGCAAGCGAGGAAGGATGTACAAAAGGCTGCCAGGCAGAGTGCAAATGACTATTGGATCAAGTTATGTGAGTCCATTCAAATCGCAAGTGATAAGGGAAACATCAGAAGCATGTATGAAGGGATAAAGAAAGCCTGTGGTCCAATGATCAAAAGAAGTGCACCGCTGAAAACCTTTACTGGAGAAATCATCACTGATAAGAAACAGCAGATGGATAGATGGGCCGAGTACTATTTAGAGCTTTACTCAAGTGAGACCAAGCTGGCGGATGATGCCCTCAACGCCATAGAGGCCTTGCCAACTCTTAACCACCTGGACACACTTCCCACTATAGCAGAAGTTAAGTGTGCTATAAATGAGCTTGCATCTGGCAAGGCTCCAGGTAAGGATGGGATTCCAATAGAGGTGATCAGGAGTGGGCAAGACACCCTCGCTCTACAGATCCACCAGCTAATAGAGCTATGCTGGCGAGAAGGACAAGTCCCACAGGATTTCAAAGATTCAAACATCATAACGCTGTACAAGAACAAGGGAGATCGGAGCGACTGCAACAACTATAGGGGTATCTCACTTCTGTGTATTGTTGGGAAAGTATTTGCCAGAATTGTCCTGCGCAGACTTCAAGTCCTAGGAGATCAAGTCTACCCCGAATCGCAGTGCGGCTTCCGTCAGAACCGATCTACCATTGATATGATATTCTCATTGCGACAGATGCAAGAAAAATGCTGGGAACAAAATCAGCCACTGTTTATTGCCTTCATTGACCTCACAAAGGCATTTGGTCAGTCGTGAGGGTCTGTTCAAAGCACTAAAGAAGATTGGCTGTCCACCAACTCTTCTGTCCATTGTGGAATCGTTCCACACAGGCATGAAGGGTATAATCAAGTTTGATGGCTCAACTTCAGAAGAGTTTGAAATCAAGAGTGGAGTTAAGCAAGGTTGTGTACTATCCCCCACCCTCTTTGGGATATACTTTTCACTTCTACTGAAATATGCCTTTCGTGATCAGGATGACGGTATATAAATTCACTCACGCTCAGATGGTGGCCTCTATAATGCTCAGAGATTGAAGTCCAAGACCAAAATTAGCAGGGTACTAATCAGAGAGTTGCTTTTTGCGGATGATGCTGCGATTACGACCCACTCTGAGGAAGAATTACAACATCTACTATCTGCATTCTCCAATGCTTGTTCTGAATTTGGTTTAACAATTAACAAAAAGAAGACACAGATTATGTCACAAGGTGCACATGGTGTACCATCAATCTTTATTGACGACGCCGAACTGGAGATAGTAGACCATTTTACATATCTAGGATCAGAGGTAAATAGCAAATTATCCCTCGATCAGGAAATCAACATCAGGATTGGCAAGGCAGCAACAACAATGAACATGTTAGCAAAAAGAGTCTGGGAGAACAGGAAGCTTACTGCCAAAACAAAAGTCCTCGTCTACCAAGCCTGTGTCCTTAGTACTCTTCTTTATGGCAGTGAAACCTGGACAACTTACTCACGCCAAGAGAAACGTTTAAACAGCTTTCATATGCGATGTCTGCGAAGAATACTTGGTATTAAGTGGCAAGACAAAATCACAAATACTGAAGCATTGGAAAGATCAGGTTGTGTGACGGTGTATTCCATGCTCAGTCTTCGTAGACTTAGATGGATAGGACACGTTAGGAGGATGGATGATGGTAGAATACCAAAGGACATCTTTTTTGGTGAATTACAGACGGGTAGGAGATCTCAGGGCCGGCCTCTACTACGATACAAAGATGTGTGTAAGCGGGACATGATTGATACAGGCATTGATAATGCACATTGGGAGCATGTCGCCGCTGAACGTGTAGCATGGAGGGCAACTATCAGAAATGGAATAAAGACAAAGGAGAAAATGATTGCAGATAAAGCACACACAGAGCGTGAGAGACGTAAGATGGTGCAAAATGGTGGAAATGACCATGTTTTCACATGCACCTACTGTGGGCAAACATTTGCAGCAAGAATTGGCCTTACCAGCCACACTCGCCACCGCCATGGATCGTAGTTATTGCCATATGACAGTTATTAAGCCTTTTTGAAGCACAATGTACCAAACTATCGTCTGTCAAGACGGAAAGGTGCCAATGTACAATGTATATATATATATATATATATATATATATATATATATATATATATATATATATATATATATATATATACATATATATATATATATATATATATATATATATATATATATATATATATATATATATATATATATATATATATATGCCAGTCTCCCTGGCTGAGGGGTTAGCAGCTTTCTCCGTAACCCTGAATACTCTCGTGGTTGACATGAGTGCATGAGAATTTGAAGGGATTTGAGTCGCGCCAGTGACTTACGAGAGTATGGAGCCGGTCGCTCAGAAAGTCATGGCATGCTGATGAGCGTAATCTAGCCTAGGAATCAACATACAGCTGAAAGATGCTGGTGTTGACCTCAATATCCTGAAACAGGATGGAAACACAGAAAAAAACAAATATATATATATATATTATTAACATGTTATCATCACAGCTGCAACAGCAGTGGGTAGACTGATGGTCAACAGACAACTGCCAGAGTTCTTTATATAAGCATGTCACAGCCCAACTCTAAAGACAGCATCAACTACATGTCACAGCCCAACTCTAAAGGCAGCATCAACTACATGTCACAGCCCAACTCTAAAGACAGCATCAACTACATGTCACAGCCCAACTCTAAAGACAGCATCAACTACATGTCACAGCCCAACTCTAAAGACAGCATCAACTACATGTCACAGCCCAACTCTAAAGACAGCATCAACTACATGTCACAGCCCAACTCTAAAGACAGCATCAACTACATGTCACAGCCCAACTCTAAGACAGCATCAACTACATGTCACAGCCCAACTCTAAAGACAGCATCGACTACATGTCACAGCCCAATTCTAAAGACAGAATCAACTACATGTCACAGCCCAACTCTAAAGACAGCATCAACTACATGTCACAGCCCAACTCTAAAGACAGCATCAACTACATGTCACAGCCCAACTCTAAAGACAGCATCAACTACATGTCACAGCCTAACTCTAAAGACAGCATCAACTACATGTCACAGCCCAACTCTAAAGGCAGCATCAACTACATGTCACAGCCCAACTCTAAAGACATCATCAACTACATGTCACAGCCCAACTCTAAAGACATCATCAACTACATGTCACAGCCCAACTCTAAAGACAGCATCAACTACATGTCACAGCCCAACTCTAAAGACAGCATCAACAACCTACATCACCAAAACCAGAGCACAATCTTTAGACACGAACAAACATAGACTATTATACAACCCACCAGGCACATTACTGTTGGCAAGAAAATGCTGTATGGAGATCTTAAGATGCAGCCCGATAGACAGTTAATTAATGGCTCACTAGGTTGCGATAGTATTAATTTAGTCTAATTGTAAGTTAATTAAGTAGATCATTAAGATGTGATTTTATTAGTCTAGTCTAACTGTTAGTTATCTAAATGGCGTGACCAACACTTAACCCTTTGAAAATAAAGATTTTCGTTCGTTCGTTGTGATTTTATCAAAATATTTAAACAGGTAAGCAGATTCATTGAGTGAATGAGGTAAATCACGAGATGAAAAGAGAACTAGTCTAATCATCAAAGTTCTGCCGTTCTGTGATCTTATAAAGTTGTGAATATGTTGTGTAGAGTTAGTCATTATACCGGACAAATAGGACTGGAGTGCTCGATACAACAAAGGTATGAGCACAAGGAGGGCTTCACTGTCATGCTTATGAGTCATCAGATCAGATCAATAATAGGTTTAATCAGGCCTGGACCAGCCAGGATCACACTAAGATCACATCCCCGGATCCACACTCCTCAGAAATCCACGGAGATCCAATGTCAATAATGTATTCAGATGTTGATCCTGGCACGATCCCCTGACAAACAATTATACAGAATGATTGGAGACCATACACTATATGAGGATATAGAACAACACACTGTATGGAGACACAGAACAACTCATTGTATGGGGATATAGAGCAGCTCACTGTATGGGGATATAGAACAATTCACTGTATGGGGATATAGAACAATTCACTGTATGGAGCTATAGAACAACTCACTGTATGGAGCTATAAAATAACTCACTGTATGAGGTTATAGAACAACTCACTGTATGGGGCTATAGAACAACTCACTGTGTGGGGACACATAACAACACACTGTATGGGGCTATAGAACAACTCACTGTATGGGGACATAGAACAACACACTGTATGGGGACATAGAACAACACACTGTATGGAGCTATAGAACACCTCACTGTATGGAGCTATAAAATAACTCACTGTATGAGGTTATAGAACAACTCACTGTATGGGGACACATAACAACACACTGTATGGGGCTATAGAACAACTCACTGTATGGGGATATAGAACAACTCACTGTATGGGGACACAGAACAACTCACTGTATGGAGCTATAGAACAACTCACTGTATGGGGATATAGAACAATTCACTGTATGGGGATATAGAACAACTCACTGTATGGGGATAAAGAACAACTCACTGTATGGGGATAAAGAACAACTCACTGTATGGGGATATAGACCAACACACTGTATGGGGACATAGAACAACTCACTGTATGGGGACATAGAACAACTCACTGTATGGGGATAAAGAACAACTCACTGTATGGGGATATAGAACAACTCACTGTATGGGGACATAGAACAACTCACTGTATGGGGACATAGAACAACTCACTGTATGGGAACATAGAACAACACACTGTATGGGGACATAGAACAACAGACTATGGGGACACAGAACAACATACTGTATGGGGACATAGAACAACACATTGTTAGTTAGTTAGTTAGTTAGTTAGTCGACAGATCATCCTCGTTGCACATCGAACCATTCAGTCCATAAGTGCTCGGATCCCCTCCTCAGCAAATCCCGCAGCGTGTAGCGGCTAACGACGCCAGTTCTGTGTTGGTTTATCAATCTTCTTTGGCTTCCTGCGTAGTGTTCTTGTTTGGCCACTCCTCTTTTAATTTGCTGCTCCCGCAGTCTGGCCATTGTTGTAGATTCACAGTCATCACTTGGTTCTCGCAAAATTCTCACTTCTCGTAGAGCATTCAGAATGTCAGCCTGGTCCATGGCGCGTCCGCCCTCCACAGTAGCCTCACCTGCGAGCTTGTCAGCCCGCTCATTTCCTTGTACTCCCGCATGACCTGGTATGATGAAACTAATCTTTGCCAGCCGAGACCGCTTCAGAGGCAGGAACCATTCTCTTCGGATCGACCCCTCCTCTATCCTCTTGATCATGTTCATTGAGTCGCTAAGGAAACAAGCCCTAGTGAATGTCTGTGTCTCGAGCCATGTTATTGCTTTACTTACTGCCATGACTTCCATGGTCAGGCTACTTGTGGTTTCAGTGAAAGCACCAGAGTCCTCCTTCACAATTCTCCCTCCGGCCCGAGCTGTAAAGGCCCATGAGCTTCTCACATGTCGGACGACCGACCCATCTGTGTAGATGACCGCGTCACCGTCTAGCGAATTCTCGAAAATCAACGCTTGTACTTCAGCCTCAACAGCAGCCGGATTTTCTTGTCTGCATTTTCTATCTAGTTGGATGCAAACTGAAAAGGATATGCAGAAGTCTGTTGGCACTTGCACCCACTCCTCGCCAGGTTCTAAGTCCTCAAGTGAACACACCTGTTGAAGAATGTCTTCGGCTTGACCCATCCACGACCGTCTTCTTTTTAACCTGCTGCCCTTCACCTTCCTAATTTCACTATGCAGTGGATGTTGTGTTTTTGCGTTAATTCTGAGGTAGGCGCGTGCCCTGCAAGCTTGTATTCTTTCTTCAATGGTTGGAAAATCAAGAAGGTAGCGCATCGCCCTGCATGCTGTATCTCTTGTACATCCAAGAATAATGCGCATAGCTTCATTCTGTATCCTTTCCATCCTTTCTATCTGCTTATGGCTGAGAGTCAGGATTGCCATTGCATACTCCAAAACAGACATGACCAGCCCCTCGTACAGAAGACATAGATGGCGCTGCTCACAGTTTGCTGCCGCCATCACCCGCATCGCTGCCAAACCCCGCTTGGCCTTTGTTATCACCTTGTCTATGTGCACATTATAAGCAAGGCTTCGATCAAACCGTATCCCCAGGTAATTCATTGCCTGCGTTCTTTCCACCGTCTCTGAACACAGCATTACAGTTGGTGTTGGATTGTTGACAATATGATTATTCAACGAGAACCAAGTCACTGTTGCCTTTGTTGGGTTGACCATTGCCCCAGCTTCATCACACCAAGTACTTATGCGATTGAGTTCGGTTTGTAGTTCCACAGCAACCTCCTCTCTATTCTTACCTTTACGATACACTAAAACATCATCGGCATACGACAATGTCCTGCCAGGTCCAGTGATCTGCTCACTGGTGATTCTCACTGTGTAGGCGTTGAACAGTACCGGAGATAATGGTGATCCCTGTGGTAGGCCAGGATATATTGTTGTTGGTTCCGAAGTCCAACTGCCACATCTAAAAACTACTTTCCGTTGGTAGAGGGCTGCAGCGATCCAACTAAGGAGGAATGGATTTACTTTTAGTTCAAGAAGCTGAAACATTAAAAAATCCTGTGGTACTCTGTTGTATGCGTCCTCAAGATCAATCGCTGCAGCAACGGTTTCAGTGCCTGAGTGGAAACCTTCATAGACATCCTGGGCAAAGACTGCTGCATTGGTCCAGGTTTCTCTTTTTGGACGGTACCCACCCAGGGTAGGTGGGAAAACACCTTGCCTCTCTAGTTGGCTTGATATTTTCCTGGCAATTACCTTCTCCAGCAGCTTGCTTATTGTATTCTGCATGGTTATAATTCGATATCCCTGAATTTTTTTGTGGTCTTTGTCAGGCTTCGGCAAGGGAATCAGATAGCTGTGTAACCATTCCTCCTTGATGCTAGCGCTCCCTATACTGTTGTTGTACATGTCTGCTAGTTTCTCTAGCTCATTGTCGGTACACCTATTTATGTCGTCGTATCTTATGCCATCAGGACCTGGAGCACTGTTTTTTGATCGTCGAAGCACATCCTTGATTTCTTCCACTGTCACTGTGTCTTCCTCCGAAGTGTTCTGGGCCTTGCATCTGTCTGAGGTGACCTCCTTGGCCAGATTTCGGCCTCCCATGTCTGTCTGGTTGCCCTGCTCAAGGTAGCGTTCAAAGAGGGCTTTGCCCTTGTCCTCGTCAGTCCTCTGCCAGGTGAGGTCAGCACCTTGGAAGTCTGAAACGCTCTTATTCTTGACTACACCACTCATGCTTTTATGTAGTCGCCAGAACAATTTCAGTGACTTGTCTGTGCTTACTCTTTGACACACCTCTGCCCATTTTTCGCTTTTAATCACCTTGACCAGTTTTTTGAAATAGCTTACTTTTGTGTGCATCTCTCTTTCTAAGTGCAAGCAGGGACTAGGATGACCAGCTCTGCTCTTCTTGGCATTTTGCCATCTTCTTACAGCACTACGCTTATCCACCCAAGCCTTCTCCACCTCGAGACTCCACCACGGTGGCTGCTCCCAGCTTTTTTCCCTGCCCTGAAACGTTCTGCGCTTGTCACGTCTTATTTTACTCACCACATCTTGCCCTGTACTGTCATACTGGAACGTCTTTACCTTTAGCTTGTGCTGCCTGGTTCTGCCTTTCTCCACCAATATGCTGCAAGGGTGGTGGTCGCTGCCATGGTGTCCTAGGACACCCCATCTACACACTGTAGTGAGTGAAGGTGAAACTAGCGCCAGATCAATAGCACTGTCCTCATCGCCCGGACGGCTTGCTGGCTTGGTGACACAGCCACTGTTGATACAAACTAGGTCGATGGTTTCCAGTGCAGTCTCGAGCTCCTCCCCTTGTGTATTGGAGGAAGTGTTTCCCCATGATCTGCCTTTAGCGTTGAAGTCACCACAGAAAATAACATTTCTCTCGTGGCCTAATATGCCACTTAAGCACTGCCACTTCTGGGCGTCCATGCTCGCATTGCGGGCATAAACATTAACCAACACGAATGGTATACTGGAATGAACTCTCAACGCCTGTATTTGTATATCGTCACTGTCCCAACTGGACATGTCTAGCTCTGATGCCACCATGCTGTCGCGAACGAGAATCGCCGTTCCCAGATGTCGTCTGTTGTAGAAACATTTGAAGCCGGCAATTCGGAGTAGCTGATCGCCCAGTCTCGTCTCCTGGAGTGCTACAATGTCGTTCCTGTAAACTAGGGTTTCTAAAATAGAGCCCCGTTGTTTTACACTGGCACAGTTCCAATATAGAATACGGATGTTCCTGAGTCCTAGACGGTGACACTTGAGTCTAAAACGCCTCAAACCACCGCGCTTACCTTGCTTCTTTGTCCCTGCGCAGCTACCACGCCGCTTCGGTATGTTGACTGCTGACCGCTCGGAAAAAACACGTTCTTCCGCCATGTTGAAAAAACGTAAACACAGACTGCTGATACCCACACACGCTGCTGAAAATTTACTCAAGGATGGCTTCGCTCGATGCACGAACTCCGTAGCACCCGCGCAGATCTTGAGTAGAAACTCCTGGTTTTACATCCTGGCACACCAATTACACGCAAGAGATGAATAAATCCATCCCCTACGCGAAAAAGTTAACGAACACAAAACAACGCGACCGTCCGTCGCCATCTTGAAACCGGAAGACAACAACACATTGTATGGGGCTATACAACAACAATCTGTATGGGGACATGGAACAACTCACTGTATGGAGCTATACAACAACAATCTGTATGGGGAGGTAGAACAACTCACTGTATGGGGACACAGAACAACTCACTGTATGGAAACATAGAATATCACACTATACGGAAGTATAGGACAACACACTAGTTGGGGACATAAAACAATAATCAGTATGAAAACATAATATTACATGTAAAAATAGAACAACACCCTCTATGGAAACATACAGAAACACACTTTATGAAAACATATAACTACACTCTATGTGGAAACACTGACCAAAACACTGTATGGAGAAATAAAACAGTATACTGTAAGGAAACATATAACAACACACGGTATGGACAATAGAAGTGAACATGGTATAGAAAACAGAACACCACACTGTATATATTTAATGAACACACAAAGCAACACATTGTTTTGATACATAAACAAAACATTATTTGGAGACAGAACAACACATTTTATGATGACACAGAACAACACACCGTATGGTGACATATAAACGGACACATTGTATCCATACATAAAGCAACTATAAGGATGTAGAACAACATACTGTATAAGGACATAGAACAACACACTATGTAAGGACATAGAACAACACACTATGTAAGGACATAGAACAACAGACTATGTAAGGACATAGAACAACACACTATTTAAGGACACAGAACACTACACTGAATGGACACATTATAAGGAGCCATGAGCGAATTAACACAAAAGACTTCCCATTTGACTACTTGACAAAAGGACAAAGGTAGTGAAATTTATAACACTTTGACATCGTCATCAAATGACATGGATCTCTTAGAGAGAACTTGACACACAACTGTACCAGCAGGTGGAGAAATGACCCTGCTGCTGGATAGGGCAATACACTGAGGTAAATCAAAGAATAGTATAACTAGAACAGCTTTAAACTGTAACACACGGGGCTAACGGAATAGAGGAATTCCTAAACACTCATGAAGAAGTGAAGCAGAAACAGAAATGAACAGCCTGGGAAGGAAATGGACAGAGCTGCTTGGGACAGCTAAAGATGGGAGGGGGTGGGGAGCGGGGAGCTCGGGGTGAGTTGATTAAGGACCTATGCCCCAGTAGAGAATATAGGGCAACAGAAAAAGAAGATGACAGATCTCAGGCTTTAGTGTTTTTGGCTCACCAGGGTTTGCCTCCATGCCAATGTCTTAGAAAACCAGTATTCATTTTGTATGTGTGCTTGTCTCTTTTATCTCCAGTCGTCACAATGTTCTCCAATGTCTCTGTTATCGCTGATCTCACTATATGATCAAAGAACACCATTTGGCCCTTTTCTACAGTTGCATATAATGTTCTGCTTTTATTAGTCTTTTTTCAGATATTCGCAACGTTCACGCCAACAACCACAATATCTCATATTTGTGTCATCATGTTTTATATACAGCCATTGTTTCTGTTTTCTTGATAACCAAGTTACTACAATGTTGCAGTTTTTGCAGATATTTTTCTGTTTCAAACATCAATACTTACACATAGCAGATTGATTATATTACAATCCCCCAGATTCCTAGTCAGTCTTTGATGTCTCTCTTTGTGCCTCATCTGATCTCTCTCTTAGTGTTCGGAATGTGTATATGACATCATGTGTTCCTTTTCCATCCACAAATCTGTATTGTTCGACACCAATTTCCATATTTGTGTCCTTCTTATGTGCCTAAATATAATTATAAGTAGAAGCTTGGTGACATGGTTTATGACACTCATTGTACAAATTTCTTTGCAGTCAGTTGCTCCTGGTCTCTCGAGTAAAGCTATGAATACAAATTTTTGTACGCCCGTAAGTATGTGACCACAGTTGTAAATATCTTTACACATTTTTCAACACTGCTAATAGAAATTTGGCCGATGCTACCAATTCCTCTACCGTGAATTTATCTGGCTTTTTTTCATTTCTTCAAATGTTTGCAGCATCAGTGAGTTCTTGTTTTCTGGCCTTGATTGTGTTTAATCTTACCTTTCTGACTGTTAAATTACTGAATGGCCCGAGTACCGGAATAAGATAATACTGACAGGGGAACACTTTGGTGTTGTACATTATCTGGGAGGTCATGTGGTGTCCAGAGATCAGACATATACTAGGCTTACTGTGTGTGTCATTATATAAATCATTCCAACATCCGAGACCAACCTGCAGGTTGAACAGACTCTGTTGACTGTCTGTAGGATGTTGTGGCTGTAGAAGCTAGTGGTGCTGATGGCTGTCTGTCAGATGTTGCTGGAGTAGAGGAGGCTGTGGCTATTGATTGTGATGTCTGACCTGGCTGTTCACAAGAAAGCTGATTTGCTGCAACACCCACTGATCCACCTGTCAAAGAATGGAGGAAACAGACAAATAATATCCAAGATTGCAGACGCATCCAGTCTGTTTTGGTTTAAAGATTACTTTAATTGTACACGTGTATCCCCATAAGTGCACAATTCTTCTCCCATTCATTATACACATGTATATATAACAGTGCACACGTCTTCTCCCATTCGTTACACAATGAATAACTCCAACAGTGCATGCATCTTCTCCCATTTGTTACACAATGGATAACTCCAACAGTGCATACGTCTTCTCCCATTCATTACACAATGGATACCTCCAACAGTGCACACGTCTTCTCCCATTTGTTACACAATGGATAACTCCAACAGTGCACACATCTTCTCCCATTTGTTACACAATGGATAACTCCAACAGTGCACATGTCTTTTCCCATTCGTTACACAATGGATAACACCAACAGTGCACACGTCTTCACCCATTCATTACATAATGGATAACTCCAACAGTGCACATGTCATCTCCCATTTGTTACACAATGGATAACTCCAACAGTGCACGCATCTTCACCCATTCATTACATAATGGATAACTCCAACAGTGCACATGTCATCTCCCATTCGTTACACAATGGATAACTCCAACAGTACACATGCTTTCACCCATTCATTAGACAATGGATAACTCCAACAGTGCACATTTCATCTCCCATTCATTACACAATGGATAACTCCAACAGTGCACTCATCTTCACCCATTCATTACATAATGGATAACTCCAACAGTGAACATGTCATCTCCCATTCATTACACAATGGATAACTCCAACAGTGCACACATCTTCACCCATCCATCCATCATGTGCCATGCCGGTAAGCGTGGGCGGTCATGTTCTGCCATCTCACTCGATCAACAGAGTCGTGGATCAGTTCCGTGTTTCTGTCTCGACCATGCCACAAGGCCAAGCCATCCAGATACTTGTTTCTAGGTCTTCCCCTTGGTCTGTTCCCCTCGATCTTACCAGTTGTCACCAAGTTCTCCAAATCATTTCTTCTCATAACATGCCCAAAAAATTGTGACTGTCTACGTCTAATGTCTCTGATCAGTTTACGATCTTCATTTGTTTCTTGAAGGACTTGTTCATTGGTCTTTCTGGCTGTCCATGGTATTCTTTGCATTTTCCTCAGAAACCACATTTCTACAGCCATCAGATGTTTTTCAGCCTGGCTGCTCATTGTCCAAGCTTCACATCCATATAAAAGTACAGGTTCTATGTAGCATCTCAACACTCTTTTTCTCGTTTCAATTGACATCTTTTTATTGGTCAGTATGTTTTTCATCTTGCTAAAGGCTACTTTTGCCATGGCGATTCTTGTTCTAATCTCTTCAAGGCATCTCCCATCAGATGTTATTACTGTTCCGAGGTAATTGTACCTATTCACTTGTTGAAGAATATTCCCATTTACTTGTATATTACACTGTGGTATTTCGTTCTTCTTAGTGACGACCATAATCTGTGTCTTTTTACAATTTAATTCTAACCCTTGTTGTTCACTGTGTGTAACAACCGCATCTACTAAATTTTGCAGGTCCTGTTCATTGTCTGCAATCAAGACTGTATCATCTGCATATCTAATGTTATTGATGCATCGTCCCCCAATGTTGATTCCTTCCATATTTTCAATATTTCTGAAAATATTTTCACTGTACAGGGAAAACAGATCTGGAGACATTACACATCCCTGTCTCACACCTCTCTTAATAGGCTGATATTGGCTTACTTGATTATCAACTCTTATGGCAGCTTGTTGTTTCATCTTCACCCATTCATTACATAATGGATAACTCCAACAGTGCACACATCTTCACCCATTCATTACATAATGGATAACTCCAACAGTGCACATGTCATCTCCCATTCGTTACACAATGGATAACTCCAATAGTGCACACATCTTCACCCATTCATTACATAATGGATAACTCCAACAGTGCACATGTTATCGCCCATTCATTACACAAGTGTATCTCCAACAGTGCACACATCTTCTCCCATTTGTCCAAGCCACTGTTCTGTTCTGTCCAAGCCACTGTTCTGTTCTGTCCAAGCCACTGTTCTGTTCTGTCCAAGCCACTGTTCTGTTCTGTCCAAGCCACTGTTCTGTTCTGTCCAAGCCACTGTTCTGTTCTGTTCAAGGCACCATTAAACATTTAATATGTGTAAGGCATTTCAGTTTCCGACACGATGATGTCTATGAGCCACGTATGTTCTGATCTGGTAAAACATCAGTATTTTTCTTCTTCCTGTCTCACGATATTCCATGAATGTTTCTGTTGCATGTACAATCAAATGCCTTGAAAGCTTCTGCAGTGATTGCGAAATGGTATTTTGGTTAAGTGCCCCGATGGTTTTGATTATGTGCCAGAATGGTTTTGTTGATGTGCCAGAATGGTTTTGTTGATGTGACAGAATGGTTTTGTTGATGTGCCCAAAGGGTTTTGTTGAGTGATCTTGTCACACCAGCAGCTCTCAATACACCTGCGTTAATATCCTTCTCTGCCCACGGTATTTTACACATTCTTCTGAACACAGCGTATCTCCTTTGTCTACTATGTCTTCACCATTCCATCACTCATGGTCCAGCATTCATATCCACACAGAAGACCAGACCCCACACAACAATTCTGTCACTCATGGTCCAGCATTCATATCCACACAGAAGACCAGACCCCCACACAACAATTCTGTCACTCATGGTCCAGCATTCATATCCACACAGAAGACCAGACCCCACACAACAATTCTGTCACTCATGGTCCAGCATTCATATCCACACAGAAGACCAGACCCCACACAACAATTATGTCACTCATGGTCCAGCATTCATATCCACACAGAAGACCAGGCCCCACACAACAATTCTGTCACTCATGGTCCAGCATTCATATCCACACAGAAGACCACACCCCACACAACAATTCTGTCACTCATGGTCCAGCATTCATATCCACACAGAAGACCAGACCCCACACAACAATTCTGTCACTCATGGTCCAGCATTCATATCCACACAGAAGACCAGACCCCACACAACAATTCTGTCACTCATGGTCCAGCATTCATATCCACACAGAAGACCACACCCCACACAACAATTCCATCACTCATGGTCCAGCATTCATATCCACACAGAAGACCAGACCCCACACAACAATTCCATCACTCATGGTCCAGCATTCATATCCACACAGAAGACCAGACCCCACACAACAATTCTATCACTCATGGTCCAGCATTCATATCCACACAGAAGACCAGACCCCACACAACAATTCTATCACTCATGGTCCAGCATTCATATCCACACAGAAGACCAGACCCCACACAACAATTCCATCACTCATGGTCCAGCATTCATATCCACACAGAAGACCAGACCCCACACAACAATTCTGTCACTCATGGTCCAGCATTCATATCCACACAGAAGACCAGACCCCACACAACAATTCTGTCACTCATGGTCCAGCATTCATATCCACACAGAAGACCAGGCCCCACACAACAATTCCATCACTCATGGTCCAGCATTCATATCCACACAGAAGACCAGACCCCACACAACAATTCTGTCACTCATGGTCCAGCATTCATATCCACACAGAAGACCAGACCCCACACAACAATTCTATCACTCATGGTCCAGCATTCATATCCACACAGAAGACCAGACCCCACACAACAATTCTATCACTCATGGTCCAGCATTCATATCCACACAGAAGATCAGACCCCACACAACAATTCTATCACTCATGGTCCAGCATTCATATCCACACAGAAGACCAGACCCCACACAACAATTCCGTCAACAGATTGTTGTACTGGTCATGATAACATCACAATTAGCACATCAATAAGCCCATAGCGATAGTCGTTGAGAGTAATTGCTAGCATGAATGCCTGCTGGTCTTGTGATCGAATCCCATTTGAGGTGGCTTTTATCCCATTACTCTTGGCTCCCAGATAGTTCCAGTAAAATGTATTCCAGAAATTTTCCTGGGAAGTAAAGGCAGCGAAATGATAGTGTCCACATCGCCTCTCCAGTGCAGATAAGTCTAAAATATGGGGCTAGCAACATACACTTAATATTCCTTACAGTATGAACATTTCACTTTATTCCCTCTTACCACAGCTCATTGTGGATTATCATATCTTCAAAGCTGCTTGGAAATGTCCATAGTTGCTTCCATATAGTCCTTAATAAATCTGTCCAACGACTAATTGTAGCATGTCCAATACAACGACTAATTGTAGCATGTCCGATACAACGACTAATTGTAGCATGTCCAATACAATGACTAATTGTAGCATGTTCAATACAACGACTAATTGTAGCATGTCCAATACAATGACTAATGTCTCTAATCGGTTTACAATCTTCATCTTCTTCAACCAGCTGTACCATTTCCAAAAACTGATGAGATTGCTAGTGTGATTGTGTGTTGCACATTCTGACCACTCCAATCTTCAAACTGAACATTCACATTCAAACTGTTGATATTAATTCATTCAGTTAAAAGATCTCAATTCAGGCCAGCTCTTTAAGGGTCCTTGTAAAGCCGGCTCAATCTTGTTAACTTTCAGATGTATTGACCTTGCCAGCATCATATCTGCTCTTTCATTAGTTATTTCTTACTTAGTCCTTATGTGCTAGTTCTTACCTGTTAGTTCTTCACATTTTTCACACAGGAATTCAATGGCAGTGTCTATCATCTGACTTAACTCTTGGTACTCCAGGTTGTTGTCTCCATCTTGTGTCCATGAATCTCCTGCTGCGGTTATCTGCAAAAGTACAGACATTCTCAGAGGTCAAACAGTGAACAGTCAATGTGTAACATGTTCCTCACCAGGGATACCCAACTACTGGAGGCATCAGTGGACAGGACCAAAGCTGAGTATCCCAGCTGCAGTTTTCAACATAAGACCCAAACACGACTCCCCACCAGGAAAAGGAGGTGGAAGAGGAGGTGGAAGTGGAGGAGGTGGATACATTTAATAAAGAAGAAGAAGGAGGAGGAGGAGGAGGACAAGAAGAAGAAGAAGAAAAAGAAGAAAGGAGGAGGAGGAGGAGGAGGAGGAGAAGAAGGAACAGCAGGAGCCTAGCAGCTTTAAATAAATAAACACAGTAACCCACAAAAAATATATAACACTTACCCTGTGGACATATAGTCTGACAGCGCTGATCACAAGAAATATTTAACACTTACCCTGTGGACATACAGTCTGACAGCGCTGATCACAAGAAATATATAACACTTACCCTGTGGACATATAGTCCGACAGCGCTGATCACAAGAAATATATAACACTTACCCTGTGGACATACAGTCTGACAGCACTGATCACAAGAAATATATAACACTTACCCTGTGGACATATAGTCCGACAGCGCTGATCACAAGAAATATATAACACTTACCCTGTGGACATACAGTCTGACAGCACTGATCACAAGAAATATATAACACTTACCCTGTGGACATACAGTCCGACAGCGCTGATCACGAGAAATATATAACACTTACCCTGTGGACATACAGTCTGACAGCGCTGATCACAAGAAATATATAACACACACCCTGTGGACATACAGTCTGACAGCGCTGATCACAAGAAATATATAACACTTACCCTGTGGACATACAATCTGGCAGCGCTGATCAAACGGTCTCCCTGGTCTTTCAAGAAATTCAGCTTGTGGGAAATGAACTGTGCTTTCCACTGTTTGGCAGGCGCCATCTGTGCAGTTCTTGGGTAGCTCTATAGTTCGATGAAAGTGTATCACAAAAATCTCAGCAATTTAATGGTTGTGTTAGAATAAAACATCAAACATGACTGAGGAGCTCGACGAATAGAAAATATACAGAGATGCAGGCGAACGTTTCAGCACAAGTCTTTATCAATGGGACATTAAACAGTAAACAACAACAGAGCTCCAGTAGCAGCACTTCATCAGAAAACCCTGTACTCCCCTCCCATTTTCAGGTTTTTTTTTTTAATTTTTTTATTTTGCATATCCCTTACAGGATGTTGCAGTCAACACCAGCATTTTTCAGCTGCTGTTGATGTACCAGGCAAGATTATGCTCATTAGTTTGCCATTGCTTTCTGAGCGACCGGCTCACATACCCCTGTAAGTAACCAACGCGGCGTGATCCGCTACTGAATCACGCGCTGCTTGTGTTACTCATGAGAATATACGGGATTACGGAGAAAGATGTTAACCCCTATGTCAGGGATACTGGCTCTGTGACCGGTTACTGTGTTTATTTTCAGTACCAGTCACAAATTATTTCTCCGTTTTCAATAGATTTATTGAAGCATAAAACAATTTGGGAGTCAGCTCTGGGCTGTCTAACAGAAGTTATAGCAAGTAGAATGAGTAAATGCTGTGTTCTAAAACAAATGTTGGTCATTTAGAATAAACAATGTCTCTACCACAATCCTTAGTCCCTTAGAATGAGTTAATTTCCTAAATGTAACACAATAGCTAGTTTGTTAGATTGAGTTAATATCTCATTCTACTATAAGCATTTGTCAATCAGAAACATTCAATGTCTCTACTCTATCACAAATGTTTGTCAGATAGAACAATTTCTCTGCTCTACCAAACATGTTTGTCAGATAGAACAATTTCTCTACTCTACCAATCATGTTTATCAAATAGAACAATTTCTCTACTCTATCACGCATGTTTGTCAGATAGATCAATGTCTCTACGCAAACACACGTTTGTCAGATAGAACAATTTCTCTGCTCTACCAAACATGTTTGTCAGATAGAACAATTTCTCTACTCTATCACACATGTATGTCAGATAGAACAATTTCTCTACTCTATCACACATGTTTGTCAGATAGATCAATGTCTCTACTCAAACACATGTTTGTCAGATAGAACAATTTCTCTACTCTACCAATCATGTTTATCAAATAGAGCAATTTCTCTACTCTATCACACATGTTTGTCAGATAGATCAATGTCTCTACGCAAACACACGTTTGTCAGATAGACCAATTTCTCTGCTCTACCAAACATGTTTGTCAGATAGGGAATTTTCTCTACTCAAACACATGTTTGTCAGATAGAACAATTTCTCTACTCTATCAAAATTATAATCACTTAGAATGAGCAATTTCTGTACTCTACCACAAATTTTAGTTATTTAAGCATAGCAATTTCCCCAAGCTGCCACAAGAGGTAGTTACGGGATGGACTGATCAACACTTCAAACTGAGTCTAGAACACAAGAAGAGTTGTATCCCAAAATACAACACCAAAACACAACACCAAAACACCACATACAATATTTAGCAAACACACACACACTCACAGACAAACACAAACACACACACCTTAACACACAACATTAAAAGTGTCTCGTATGAACAAGGTTAAAATATAGCATGAAATATAGCATAAAACATTGCATGAAATATAACACATACTATGGCAAAAGGATCAAAATCTATATATATAAATGCAATGTCTGTCTGTCTGTCTGTATGTTATTTATGTGTTTGCGAATGGTCCATCCGACTGAGATGAAATTTTCTACACGTCTTCTTATCATTCCCGTGCCGCCAACTGTCATAGTTTGTTAGTTTACAAACAGCTATTTACGTAATAAAATTTGATTTTGTAATTTACATTATAATTTATATATAGTGAGGGGACTTAACTTAAGAAAAGTTATATCAAGGGACATAACTTTTAGTAGCATTGCTATATATTTTATATATAATTGTGGCATTGTTATCAAAGCTTTATAAAATGTTTGTCTACAGTTATTTACAGGCATATGCATTATAATATATAATGATAAAATCTTTAGGGCATTTCTAAAGTTTTCATAAAAATAATGCATCTATTTTAAATACGTGAAAATTTTCTAACTCATCTTTTTATTTTTCTTCGACATCTATACAGTAATCCCAGCATTTATTGGGTTTTCATGATATCTTGGTAAGTAAAATAATATACTTAGCGACAGTACTGGACCCTCCCAAACAGACCATCACAAACATAAACAAACAAATCAGATGCTTTATCTTCACCAACACAATACACAGCATTAAACACAAAACTCTCATACAAGACAGGAAACAGGGGGGTATTGGACTACAAGACATCCACACAAAAATACTGTCACTTAGGATTAGTTACATAGGTAAAATCATCAGACACCCAGAACAGCACAGACTAGCACTATACTACATAGCCCACAACATCAAACACCTCACACCACTTAACAATGCAACTGCACACTATCAGGGAATACTGCCAACATTCTATCAGACATGCATACAGGCAATACAAGGACATGAACAGTTAATACAGCAAACAACACACACAATATACAAACAGTTAGTTAGAGAGCAAGCACCACCACTCAAACTTAGGATCAAAAGAGAATACAAATACTTCATGTCTGACTTCACATGCACCTTTTCAAACCTACACAACAAACACATAACACCAACAGCTAGAGAAATCACATATAGGTTATTATACAGCATGACTCCAACAACACAGGGACAATACATAGACAAACAATGCCAACTATGTAGAAACAACACACAAGAGACAGAGGAACACATTTATTTTACATGTCCAACAATTACTGCCACACGCGCAACACTCCAACACCTCATACAAACACACACAGGCAAACAAACCGACATATATAAAGCAATATTTCTTAACACTTTACCAAAGTCAGCAAAAGACATACACACAAAACTACTTATAGCTCTTTCTTACTATAGACATCTCATATGGACATGCAGAAACTCAGCCAGACACAAGCACTACACATATAACACACACTTAATATCATTTATGTACACGCGCAAAATATCACAACTATTTCCAGATTAAACCACATGTATTCCTTATTGTATTACAAATTTGGTATACATGAGCGCGAGAAAGAAAGAAGAAACTGTGAGTGAATGATGAGTAAATGATTAAAAAGATCACATATGGTCAAAAGACAAATGGAAAATCCCTTATGTAAAGAATAGTGGAAATATAAATGCTTGTTTTATTTGTTTCAAAATGATGGTTTTAACACTTATAGATAAGGGGAAAAGAACAAAGGAGAAAAGAAAATCAACTCCTCCCATTCCAAATTACTATTTATGGAATGTTTTGCTTTAAATGCACTTGTTGTGCTATACTACCACCACTACTAAGATTATCACCTTAGTAAATAGAATCACATATCTATTATACTATTTATAATTATCATTATTATTATTATTATTATTTTTATTATTACTATTATTATTAATATATGTTTGTTGTTGTTTATTATTTTTATTATTATGAAAATGTCTACTATTATTATGATCATTATTATTATTACTATCATTATCTTACCCTTATTATCTTTAGTATCATTAATTTGAAAAGTATTAAGGATATCATCATTATTAATTTACAACTTCATCTCCCATGTCCCCCCCCCCCCCACCTTTGCTTAAGGTTTGTTGCTTTTGCTACTACCCCCACTATTTTGTTTCAAACATTTGTCCAGCCTGTACCATCATAAAGAGTGGTCATGTCCTTTCCTCTCTTTGTCACCCCCTTTGAATCATGTGAGTGAGTGTTGAATGAATGAATACAAAATCACAAATGGTTACCAAACCAATGATACTGTAAACACTTGTGTTAATACAAATGCTTGGTTAAATTTTTATTAAAACACAAAAGAAAGAGAGAACAAAGAGGAAAATATGAATGAACCCCTGCATTTAGGGGAAAAAAAAACAAGGAGGAAAATAAAACCAACTCCTTTACTCCAAGTATTACTAAAAACTGCAGTTTGCAAGTGTATGTACCTGCTAGGCTATGTTAACACCATTCCAAAGAAAATCATCCTAGCAAATGGAATCACATATTGTAAAAATGTTATCATTTTCATAACTATTAGTACCCTTGCTGTTTTTTATAATTGCTGTTGTTGTTATTACCCTCAGTATGCCTCTTCTTGTCATTATTATTATTGTCATCATTAGTAATAAACAAAAACCCCTTTCCCATGTGCCCCCCTCCCCTTGCTCATGGTTTGTGTTTGCCTTTGCTGATACCCACACCGTTTTGGTTCAAATAATTATCCTGCCTTTACCATCATTGCCCAGATAGGGGTGATGAAGGCATTGGTGGAATGAAACAAATTGGTGAGGAGATGGCAAGGGAAACAAAAATATAAAGATTGTAAAAAAAAGTTTGTGCTAATACTGATGCTTGTTTTACTTTTTACAAAAAGTAATTAAAAAAAATAAAAAAAAAAAAAACAAGAGGAAGGGAAAAAATGAATGAACCCTTACAAATAAGACCAAAAAATAAGCAAGGAGAAAAAGAAAACCAACTCCTTTTACTTCTACTATGTTGCAATTTATATGTACCTACTATGCTATGCTAACACTATTCCTAGGAAAATCATTCTAGCAAATGGAATCACAGTTTTGGAAAGTGGGATCATTATCATAACTATTATCATCATTGCTGTTACTATCAGTACTGTTATCACCCTTAGTAGGTAAATGTTAGTCATCATTATTATTGATGTATTTGGTTTTAGTTGCATTATTATTATAGTAACCTTTATTAATATATAACTTCATCTCCCATGTGACCCCCCCCCCCTTCCCTCACTCATGGTTTGTTTGTTGCCTTTGCTGACACCCTCACCTTTTGGTTCCAAAAATTATCCTGCCTTTACCAGCATTACCCATTAGTGTGGTGGGTCAAATGGGTGAGAGTGGGACTATCACTATTTTCATTGCATATTATCATTGCATTTATTAGCATTGCTGTTATCACCCTTAGTAGTTTTATTCTTTGTCATTATTATTGTAGATGTATTTCATGTAAACACCATTCCTAAGATAATCATTTTAGCAAAGGAATCACATGTTTAACTATTATTATCATTGCTGTTTATTATCATTGCTGTTATTGTTATCACCCTTAGCAGTTTTACTCTTTGTCATTATTATTATAGATGTATTTCATGTAAACACCATTCCTAAGAAAATCATTTTAGCAAATAGAATCACATGTTTAACTATTATTATCATTGCTGTTTATTATCATTGCTGTTACTGTTATCACCCTTAGCAGTTTTAGTCCTTGTCATTATTATCATAGATGTATTTCATGTAAACACCATTCCTAGGATAATCATTTCAGCAAATGGAATCACATGGTTAACTATTATTATCATTGCTGTTTATTATCATTGCTGTTACTGTTATCACCCTTAGCAGTTTTATTCTTTGTCATTATTATTATAGATGTATTTCATGTCAACACCATTCCTAAGATAATAATTTTAGCAAATGGAATCACAGGTTTAACTATTATTATCATCGCTGTTTATTATCATTGCTGTTATTGTTATCACCCTTAGCAGTTTTAGTTATTCTTTGTCATTATTAATATTATTATTTATGTATTTGGTTGTTTATTTGCATTATTATCATTGTAATCATAATTAATATATATGGCTTTGTAAACCAGTATACTGTCACATCCCCCTTTCCCACCTATTTGATACTATGATTGTTGATTTCTGCTGCCGCCCTCACCGGTTGTTTGTAAACAGTTTTGCACCGCCATGTTTCATCAACACCGAGGGGTGGTGATGGTACTTGGTAGGAGTTTTGGAGCTGACAGGAGAGCGAGGCGGCAGGGGAAATAACAATGGCGCACTACCATCACGCGTTTTGTTTTGAAATATTTCCTTACAACAATGTCAATGAAGAAATGTTCAAATGTATAAAATATTGGAAATTTTGCGCATATGTCACCTACACGTCCACATGCAACGCTCTGTAAAAACACGAACAATACAATTCGCAACAATTTTAACACTCAATAAAAGTTTTTTTTTTTTTTTTTAATTCAGATTGCCCTATTTAGTTATTGGGATGAAGATTGTTCTCTTCCAATCTGTTCGCCATACTTCCGGGAACAGGAACAGGAGCTTATATAACTGCTAATATGAAATAAATGAGACGCTCACTGCCAGTGGCTGGGCGAAGCCGGGGCGGGTCGTATTTTTTGGGATCGGGAACGGGAGCAGGGGCCGAATATGAATTAAATGAGATGCTCCCCGCCAGGGGCTGGGCGAAGTCGGGCCAGGTCAGCTAGTACACAATAAAACATACAGCTTAACAATGGATCATACAACATACAGCATAACAATGGATCATACAACATACAGCATAATAATGGATCATATAATACAGCACAACAATGGATCATATAATACAGCACAACAATGGATCATACAACATACAGCACAACAATGGATCATACAACATAGAACATAACAATGGATCATAAACATACAGCACAACAATAGATCATACAACATACAGCATAACAATGAATCATATAATACAGCACAACAATAGATCATACAACATACAGCACAACAATGGATCATACAACATACAGCACAACAATAGATCATGCAACATACAGCACAACAATAGATCATGCAACATACAGGATAACAATGGATCATACAACATACAGCATAACAATGGATCATACAACATACAGCACAACAATGGATCATAAAACATGCAGCATAACAATGGATCATATAATACAGCCAAACAATTGATCATACAACATACAGCACAACAATGGTTCATACAACATGCAGCATAACAATGGATCATATAATACAGCACAACAATGGATCATACAACATACAGCACAACAATGGTTCATACAACATGCAGCATAACAATGGATCATATAATACAGCACAACAATGGATCATACAACATACAGCACAAGAATGGTGAAATGAGCGAGAATATGTGTTGACAATCAACGAAATAGACATTAGGATGGCATGAGCACTGTTGACATGTGTGAGGTGCTAACATGAGCGCACTGTATTGCCATGGAGCGAAATGGATCACCAATGAGTCAGCAATAAGTTATTGCTGGATGGATTACGACTGGCGATTCTACTGCCACTGAGCTATTCTGTGTTGCCGATGGATGAGATGATGTTACTCAGTTGCTAACGCATTAGCACACCTGTAACTGTTGACATAAGTCACTCTACTGTCTCCAGGTAAATAGGGCTTATGTAATATTCATGTTCTATTGTTGTTCTTATTTGTCCTGGAGTTGATTGGTAGTAATACTCTTTCTACCTTCTCTAAATCACCACGTATATATCACATAACAGTCAACACTACACTAACAATAACTTCTTCATAACACGACAGCTGCATCTGTTTTCACATGGTGTATTCTGTCTTTCTTTTAAAACATGTCACATCAATGTCACTAAAACAACAATACTTGCACTCTATCTCTATCTTGTATATCTGTCGCTCGAATAATCGCTGACGTCGACATTCATCCACAGATTCACATACGTTCCATGTGTACCAACGTGGCGGCCAGATGGATCTCTGCCATGTGCCATTCTCCGTCCGACCTCGAACGCGGTCCAGACATGAATGATCTCTCACGGACCTGTAGTCCGTGCTTGACCTTCGCTCAACTTACTTCCGGCAGAGTAGTTCACAATCCACTCGATCTTCACGTCTGTCACTGAAATGTGCAAGACTCTAGGTCACCTGCACTGAATGGTACTTTGATCCATGCCAACTCCATGGCAAATGGATCATACAACATACAACATAACAATGGATCATACAACATGCAGCACAACAATGGATCATACAATACAGCACAACAATGGATCATACAATACATCATAACAATGGATCATACAATACAGCATAACAATACAGCCAGACATAACGTGTGATTATGGGAGAAATAAATCAGTAAAGATAATTAGTTAGGGCAAAGTTCTGCAAGCCACAGATGATGATGAAGTAATTTTTAAATATTTCTAGTAATGCATAGAAACAATACATGTGTTAAAAGAAAGAGACATTTCAATCATTTTGGAACCCCTGATGTCACTAAGAATAGCATTAAATATAAGTAATTGACTGGCACTCATATAAGTAGAGGGAAGTCGTAGCGTGTAAAGATTATATTAGATGAGGCAGTAGTGCAATACAGTAGAGATTGGACGACACACTAGGCAATTAACAGTAGAGATTGGATGACACACTAGGCAATTAATAGTAGAGATTGGATGACACACTAGGCAATTAACAGTAGAGATTGGATGACACACTAGGCAATTAACAGTAGAGATTGGATGACACACTAATCAATTAACAGTAGAGATTAGATGATACACTTACTAGGCAATTAACAGTAGAGATTGGATGACACACTAAGCAATTAACAGAAGAGATTAGATGACACACTTACTAGGCAATTAACAGTAGAGAATAGATTATACACTTACTAGGCAATTAACATACTTACTAGACAATTAACAGTAGAGATTGGATGACACACTAGGCAATTAACAGTAGAGATTGGATGACACACTAGGCAATTAACAGTAGAGATTGGATGACACACTAGGCAATTAACAGTAGAGATTACATGATACACTTACTAGGCGATTAACAGTAGATAGAGATTAGGTGACACACTAGGCAATATGTAACAACAGAGTGACTATTCACAAAAATTTGTGAATAATACGAGCCCCTATTCACAAAAATGTGTGGCTGGTTACGTAATTATTCAGCTGGTCATGTGATGTCTACTTCCTTTTGACTACATTATTAATGTTTTTGGAACTATCATTGTGTCCTCGGTAGTGTAGTGGTTAGTATCTCCGTCTGATGTCCGGGAGACTGAGGTTCGACCCCACGCCGGCAGGTATTTTTTTTTTATTAATTAAACTAAAACATAGAACTGAGAAACTCGAAGCTTGTGAATAAAGTGTGTCTTTGTTTAATGTGAATTTTATTTGCCAAATAAAATATCACTTTACGTAGAGTGTGTCCTTGTCGACAAATATTTTCTTAGTGAGGTTTGACATTTTTGTGAATAATGTCTCGTATTATTCACAAAATTGTGTGAATAGGGGCTCCCATATAACAATGATAGCTAAAGTGACCATGCTGGGATTCAAACCTGCAGCCTCCAAATGGCGACAGCGCCTCCCTGAAGCTACTTCTATACAAGACCATCTAATGTACCAGTATGGAAAGTAAACTTGCCTGCCGGAACAGTTGAATTGTTGTTTGAATCACAATCGAGACCGACATTTTTTAAACTGAACCTGGTGTCCAGGTGGACCCGGCTTAAAATGGGAATCAGGAAATGTCGGCCGTTATCTGTACCACATCACCCATAGAGTGTCGGTTATTACGGAGATAGCACCACATACGGTATACCATACCCAACACGTAAGGTTGTTTAAGTTTAAGTCTGAGCAACAGCTGAGCAAACAATCACTGCAAACAATGTTTGCTCAGCTGTTGCTCAGACTTAACTTAAAAGTAAACTAACTAAATAAGTAAACATTAACTAAGTCAATGTTTAAACTAAATACTAAGTGTGTAAGTAAACGCTAGGTTAATGTTTGAATTAAATGTGCAAGTAAGGATTAGCAAACCTGATGAGATCTTGAATCCAAAAACTAAAAAATCACCAAGAATCACGGGTCAGTGGTCGACACTCTAGCTCTCTGTGAGACACGACTGACCTGTTCTAGCAGACAGTGAGCAAGAGTTACAGGACCTGGTGGACACCAGTAAACAGGCACCGCTGCAGAATGTGGCTTAGATATTAACATCCAAACAATGAAAACAATGATAATTAGCAGTGGAAAGGAAAGGCCATCGATGAACATCACAGTAAATGGGCAGATACTGGAACAAGTAACAAGTTTCTCCTATCTTGGACATATAATAACAGATGATGGCACAAGTGAAATAGAAATCAAAAAGAGAATAGGAATGGCCAAAAATGCTTTCAAATGGCGTGGGAGCCTGGCAGAAGAAGCATCAACTAGAAAGTCGATTTATTTGGTTGTTTCGGGATTTGAGATTTAAATATTGAGCACAACCCACTACTGGTAGTATACTGGCAACGCTGATCGCATTATGGTATGCACCTAATGTCTATTCACGTCAATGTGGAAGCACTAGACTCGAATTTCGCTCTCGTTTGAGCCCGTCAGTAGTGCATATCCTTGCCGGACCCGGAAACAAACCCCGGATCACTGGCGTGTGAAGCGGGTGTAAAATCACTAGACAACGCGGTATATGCTGGACACGGCCAAATATCACAACAGAATATTATAACGTCACCTATCGTAGGCTGTAGTTCAAGATTTGCCCGATCGCCGCGACTGACGTCCGTCAATCGATGTGGACCCGATCGATAAGGACTTCTCACTGGCAAGGCACACCAGGTCGCCTAAAGTCCAGCGAGCAATAATCAAATTGATTTATTTGGTTTTTTCGGGATTTGAGATTTAAATATTGAACTAGAAAGTCGCATAGAAACCCTGGGGATGTGGATATAGTATATACAGACGAATATGTCGTACTTCACTGGAACAAAAACAATCAAATGCAGAGGTAGAAAAACTGCGGATGAAGAGAGAGTTGATGAAAAACATAAAGAGGAGGCAAGTGAAATATTTCGGCTATGCTAACAGACATGATACTCTTATAACTTATAAAAACCATGCTGGAGGGCAAGGTTGAGGGCAAGCGAGCAAAAGGTAGACAACGATACAAGTGGGAAGATAAGCCCAAGAGATGGACGAACATCAGCCTGACAGAATGTACAGTCAAGGTGAGAGACAGACAGTGTTGGAGATCCATTGCAGGCAACCTTCATTGTGGAGACGACACCTGATTGATTGATTGAAAGTCCACATCAGAAAGGAAATTCCCAGAAATTAAATATAATTCTAGGAATCTAACTTGGGAATTCCCTTTCTTATACGCAACTGCTAGAAAACATCATAGCCAAGAACCACTCGAGCCAAAGTGCAGTAAGAACACAGGAAAGTATATCAGATATGTTCACAGTCAATACAGGAGTGAGGCAGGGATGTGTGCTCTCTCCCCTGCTATTCAATATCTACTTGGACAGAATTTCCAAAGAAGCAAGTCTCGACAGACCAGATTCAGAAAATTTAGAACTCTTTACTCCAGATGAAACAACTCATTCACAGGAAATAAATGAACTTCTATTTGCAGATGATCAGTGCCTGTTTTACAGCGACAAGGACAGACTACAAAATCATATTACTAATCTGAGTTCAACCTGCAGCAGATACAATATGAGTATAAACACAGCCAAAACCGAAGTAATGCAAGTTAGCAGATCGCCAGGCCCACTAAGTATACAGATAAATAACACACCTCTGAAACAAGTTAAAGAATTCAAATACCTTGGAAGTATGATCACAGAAGATGGCAGATTGGACAGAGAAATTGAAATCAGATGTCAAAAAGCTAGTGCACTTACATATCAACTATCACCCTTACTGAAACATCCAAACATACCCATGTCCGCAAAACGACAGATAATAAACAGCATATTCACACCAACCCTATGCTACCACTGGACTTTATCCAAATTACACCTTCGCAAAATCAACACCTGCGAAATGAGATGCCTGAGGAGAGCTGCCAACTTAACAATCCGAGACCGAGTAAGAAATGCTACTATCAGACAGACTGTGGGATCAACACCTTGTGCCACATTTATTGAAAGACAGAAGATCAAGTGGTTTGGCCATGTCGTTAGAATGCATCATCAGCAACTACCATCACTGGCCTTACATCAAAGATCATCTGCGACGAGACCACGAGGACGTCCAAGAAGAAAATGGATTGACGACATCAGAGACATTGTACAACCACACGGAATGACACTATCCAGTGCCGTCCACCGGGCGCTGGAACGCAAATTATTCCTCCCCGCGACGCTTGACGGCAGAAGTGGAAGATAATGATGATGATGATGATGATGATGATGATACGTATTTAAGAGTTTCATTTTAGCAATCAAGTCTATTGTTTTCTTCTTCAGAGAACCAGACGCTGCAGTACTGCTAACCCATAATTGGTGTAGTTCCTTGTTCTTGGCTCCATGGCCTGATAGGTTTCTTGAAGCTTACCTACAGTTGTACACATCTTGTTTAAATACTAAGTTACTTTTACTTATTATATTGATTTGTGGTGCGATCTTCTTGTTTCGATTTCGGTTCGTACGCTTATACAACCCCAAAATTGTCAAGGTGCCCGCTTTCCATCTCTAATATAAGTCGCAAATTTCACTGTATAGTATGTCCCGAAAAGAATGCCGTCATTCACGATCAATTATTTTGAAAACTGTCGGTTGCATCGTTATGAAATTTTTCCAGCCGTCTTATATTTACCCCCACCCAAGGAATTGTCTTTGATAGGTCCAAAAACAACTTAAATCACCGAAAGCGGCGACATTTCTTTGATGTTTTGCTGAAAAACTAGTGATTTCTCGCTAACAAATTTATGTTTACAGTAACGGAAGCCCCGCCAATTAAGATGACACACAAGGCGTATCCGGATTCGTATGGGAGTGGGTGCAATGAAAGAAGTAGCTTAAAATCGATAGGGTCGGCTGCATTGCACCGGGTTTTTATCCCATATCCAGCGACGACCCTCGGGAGTCTCCGAAAAATGCACTCGTGAAATGAAGGACGCGGCCCGGAATCGAATATACAACCTTCGGAGCCCGAGTCAGACGGCTTGACCACTTCACCACGGAGAATCCCGAGAGGGGTGCAATGTGTAATATTAGTAAAGACAGAGAATTTACAGAGGCATGGGGTAAATAATTTGTAAATTGACAGGAAAGTAGAAGAAATATATTTCTTACCTTATTTTTTCATTTCCTTCTTGTTTCTTCAGCTGCTGGTTAATAATGTATACACAAGTTTTCGTGTTAGCTTTTTATATTGAGTTCGTGAAAGCTTCCAAATAGCTGTGCGTTAATGTGCGTATGGAGTGACCAGAAATGATACCGCAATTTAGTCGTCATGTTTCCATTTTTAAGGATCTGTTCAGCTGTCTGTGTAGTTTGTTCACACGTACACATGGGTGACAGACCCACTTTGAGTCTTCGTGAAAGATTGTCTACTCTGCTGTTTACCGTTCAGAGACGGAACATGATTACTTGTTTTGCACTATGAAAATAGTTGTCAGTGTCTCTGTAGTGGGCTTTCTTCTTAACGACCAAGATGTTGGTCCTCTTTTCATTGAAGTTTATAGATTGATTCGTATGCACGTGTGTTGTCCCCTAATTTGACAACGTGTTTGCTCTCACGTTTCTTGTTATGCCACAATATGTCAGTTTCCACCAAAATATTACTCTTCTGTTGGTATTCAATGCGTTTAGTGTGTGTGTGTTTTTTTTTCTTTTTCTTCAAAACAGTTGTTTGTCACCGCTGAGGGCTTGCAGAATTGAAAATGCATCACTATGGAATAAAAACTGTTGCCATTGACATTATGCTGATGCTGTAATGTTTTAGGCCTGCAATTCGTCTGAATAGTTTGAGCAAAATATCCCAGTAAGACAGACAGACAGACAGACAGACAGATAGATAGATATATAGATAGATACCCGCCAGGAGCTGGGCGAAGCCGGGCCGAGTCAGCTAGTTTATTTATATAATCACGTTTCATGAAAGAACCCCCATTGGAGACACCTCTGAACAATACCATTTAACATCGCGCTGTTTGTGCCAAAACGAAAACCGCGAGACAATTTCAAAAAATGCGCAGATGTGTCTTGCTGAAGCTGTAATACTTTTAAAGTGATGGACTTAATGTCTGAGCTGTAAATTATATACCGCATACAAACAAACATTGAAATCTGCTGTACAATCTCCAGAACAAAATTTTTTTTGTTGGGTGGACATAATGATAACGTTATATGCTAAATCTCATCATTTTCCCTCAGTTGGTTACTGAGATATTGAATTTTATATTGGGGCAAAAAAAATATAAACACACTATAGTTTGTTAGTACTGTAACCGAGATCTCATCATCATCATCATCATCCTCATCATCATCATCCAGTGCCTTGCCGGCTAGAGTGGGTGATCATGCTTCTCCACATATTAATGATGCTAGCTAGGTATTTCTATAGCAGAATCGACATTCTAAGGGCGATGTGATAAAGATCACGCCGGCAGCCAATGCTTCCCATGACCGCGTGTAGCCAGTTTTAGTTAGAATAGCTGTCAATGTAGAGGTCTTGTGCACCTTCAGGAGCAGGACAGAAAAAGTTGCTGAATAACAAAGTGGCATTGATCAACAACTGAAGGAATTGTTATCGGACAAGAATTACAGCTCAAGGTTTACACAAGTCAGACAACAAATCGGTGATATTAGTGATGCTCAAGATGCAAAAGAGCAAGAGCAGAAGACAAGATTAGAGAGTCTGGAGAAACAGCTGCAGAAAATATCTACAGCACAAGACATACTGAAAGCAGAGATGGAATATCAGGCAGAACTCGTAGAGAAACTTGTCCATGTACCTAATCTACTGGAGTCTGTGAAAGAAAACGTCGACGCATTAGATATCAGAATTGATATAATTCATGACTGCAGCATCAAGCATGCGATTATAGAAACTGCAACGCCTGACCTGGCAGACAAGGTCAAGGCTAATACACATACTGTCCAGGGTTGATCTGAAGGTGAAGATAAAATGACGAACTTGCTGAATGAATGGAAGACCAACTGTAGACATTGGAGGTAGAAAGTGCGAGGAATGAGTAAAATGACTGAGAGAGGGGAGGCAAATGTGAATATGAAATCTTCAACACGGTTCAGTTGAGGTGAGCTAAGAAACGACATCACTGGACTCAGGGCATTCCCACACGCGCTCCGTCCACTCAATCAAAAGCCAGAAAAGAGTCATACTGCTAATGGTTCAAAGTGCCATCTAATTGAAAGTTCTCCTGGTCTTCACTCTTAGATTTGAGATTCGTCCAGAACCTCTGCCGATCCGCCGCCATTTCATTCTCTCCACATACGGGTTCTCATACTGTTCTCCCCGCTTTCTCCACCTTGTCACACAGGTGTCCGACCATCTCTATCTTGTCCATGGGTACTCTACCACCGAGAGGTGCATTCCCTGCCAGCCTATCAGGATGTTTATCCCCTCGCACTCCCGCATGACCAAAGCAGAAAATCCATACACATCTCACAATCTGTCACCTCTGAAACGAGGCGAGCCATTCTTCATGAAACATTCGTTTCTCCACATTACTAAGCATGCTCCGTGATTCCGTAATGAATACAACGTGTGTTGCAGCGGTCTCCTCCAACCATCGGATGGTTACCGTTACTCCTTCCACCTACATTCTCATGCTGGAGGTCGTAGTCTCATTTGTAAGACTTTCCTTTTGTAAGCATCGTCCATTAGCTTTCGCAATGAAACCCCAGCCACTACGTCTGTTTCTCACCACTCACCCATCGGTGTAGATCACCATATCGCCTAGATAGGTGTTGTCCTGGATCAGTTGTTGCACCTCAAACTCCGTATGGCCCGCTGCCCATTTTCTGTACCCACGAACCAGTGTTATTATTCCTTGTGCTAGTCCGACATGTCTTCCGGGACTTTTACCCACTCTTTGTCATGATTGAGGTTCTCTATTTCAACATATAAAGTGTTTATATGTGTTACTATCATTAACTCCGTCAATGACACCTTTCATCTGTCAGGTTCAGATAAATGATAAAGTTAACAGAAGTATGTAAAGGGTTAAACAACGGAGTAGAGATTGAAAGAAACAGACGCTAGCAATTATGACCAAAGATAAAGAGTCCAGGGATAGCATCAAGCGAGTTAAACGGGAACATCTAGGACTTAGTCGTCATAACTCCCAACTCATAATCCTAGGCCCCCTTTGATCTCTCCTATTCTTACTTTGATACAGAGAAAGAGATTAGGTCTGGTTACAAAACACCTCAGTCAAAAATATCCTTTTTCGACATCTATCTATCCTTCAAGCTGACACTACTACCAGCGCGATATTTTCAGAGAAACCACTAGTGGCCTACAGACGGGACCGCAACCTCAGAGATGTACTCGTCCACAATAGAGTACAGGGATTTCCACCTCCACCATCACAATTAGGAACTAAGGCTTGCCTGAGATCTCGGTGCAAGACCTGCCCATATGTGATCCACACTCCAGTAGTGCGATTCCCCAAAGGCAATTTACGCATCACAGAAGAATTTCCCTGCACCAGTCGCAACGTCATTTACGCCATAATATGCAAAAGGTGTGATATGAAGTACATTGGGTAGACGGGCCTCATGCTAGCCGACAGATTCTGCCAACATCTGATGGACATCAACACCAACGAGCGCAAGCCTGTCTCCACCCACTTCAATAGCGCCAACCATCAAGGTGCTTCTGATGTCCAGGTCACTGTCATCCAGTCCTGCTCCTCTGGTCCGCAACATCGCAAGAATACAGAAAACCGGCTCATATTCACTATGGGGTGCCTAACACCACACGGCCTCAACACCCAACATAGTTTCATCTAATCGTAGTCATTTCCCCTCCCCACTCTGTTGCTTCCACACCCTCCTGATATCACCCTTGTCCGGCCTCCAACTTATCCTCTACCCTGTCCCCTATGCCATGTGTGGCGTGTCGTAGGCTCTTTTCCAATCTCTCTCTCTCTGTCTCTCTCTCAATCTCCCTCAACAATCGTGCTTCTCTGTGCCTACCTATGCCATGGGTGGAGTGTCGTAGGCTGTTTTCCAATCTCTCTCTAAATCTCTCTCTCTCTCTCTCAACAATAGTGCTTCTATGTGCCTACCTATGCCATGTGTGACAGGTCGTAGGCTCTTTTCCAATCTTCTCTCTCTCCTTCTCTCTTTCTCGGTCTCATTCTTTCTCTCTCTCTCTCTCTCTCTCTCTCTCAACAATCGGGCTCCTCTGTGCCTCCCTATGCCATGTGTGGCGTGTCGTAGGCTCTTTTCCAATCTCTCTCCCCCCTCTCTCTCTCTCTCTCAATCTCTCTCTCTCATTCAATCTCAACGATCGTGCTTCTCTGCGCCTACCTATGCCATGTGTGGCGTGTCGCCCCTATGCCATGTGTGGCGTGTCGTAGGCTCTTTTCCAATCTCTCTCTCTCTTTCTCCCTCAACAATCGTGCTTCTCTGTGCCTACCTATGCCATGGGTGGAGTGTCGTAGGCTTTTTTCCAATCTCTCTCTCTCTCTCTCTCTCTCACATTCACTCTCAACAATCGTGCTTCTCTGTGCCTACCTATGCCATGTGTGACGGGTGGTAGGCTCTTTTCCAATCTTCTCTCTCTTTCTCTCTTTCTCGGTCTCAATCTATCTCTCTCTCTCTCTCCCTCATTCTCTCTCAACAATCGTGCTCCTCTGTGCCTACCTATGCCATGTGTGGCGTGCCGTAGGCTCTTTTC
>OY992891.1:18449814-18552314 GCA_963921405.1 Cepaea hortensis
TCTCTGTACCCACATATTCCAACTTTATTGCCGGTGGTCTGATTTCAACACAACCACTGGGTGGTTTGATCCTCAAATACGTTGTATAACAATCAACCTTACTGCCCCTATTTCATAGGGGACAGTATGAGTGAAGCCTCGTATTTGTAGACCGACCGACCTCGCATACATCAGGGGCGTGTCGTAGGCACTTTTCCAATTTCTCTCTCTCTCTCTCTCTCTCCCATCTTACTTCTCTGTGCCTACATGTTCCAACTATATTGCCGGTGGTCTGATTTTAACACAACCACTTGGTGATTTGATCTTCAAATACGTTGTATAACAACTAACCTAACTGCCCCTACTTCATAGGGAACAGTATGAGTGAAGCCTCGTATTTACAGACCGACCGATCCCACATACATCAGGGGCGTGTCGTTGGCACTTTTCCTCTCTCTCTCTCTCTCTCTTCCATCTTTCTTCTCTGTGCCTACATATTCCAACTATATTGCCAGTGGTCTGATTTTAAAACTACCACTGGATGATTTGATCCTCAAATACGTTGTATAACAATCAACCTTACTGCCCCGAATTCATAGGGAACAGTATGAGTGAAGCCTCGTATTTGTAGACCGACCGACCCCGCATACATCAGGGGCGTGTCGTAGGCACTTTTCCTCTCTCTCTCTCTCTCCATCAGGCTTCTCTGTACCCACATATTCCAACTATATTGCCGGTGGTCTGATTTTAACACAACCACTGGGTGATTTGATCCTCAAATTCGTTGTACAGCAATTAACCTTACTGCCTCTATTCCATAGAGAACAGTATGAGTGAAGCCTCGCATTTGTAGACCTACCCACTCCGCATTCCTCATGCGGTATATCGCATGCAGTTTTCCAACCTCTCTCTCTCTCTCTCTCTCCATCAGGCTTCTCTGTACCCACATATTCCAACTATATTGCCGGTGGTCTGATTTTAACACAACCACTGGGTGATTTGATCCTCAAATTCGTTGTACAGCAATTAACCTTACTGCCTCTATTCCATAGAGAACAGTATGAGTGAAGCCTCGCATTTGTAGACCTACCCACTC
This sequence comes from Cepaea hortensis, assembly GCA_963921405.1. NCBI lineage: Eukaryota > Metazoa > Mollusca > Gastropoda > Stylommatophora > Helicidae > Cepaea > Cepaea hortensis. The sequence continues at coordinate 18,450,890 of OY992891.1, forward strand.
CGCATTCCTCATGCGGTATATCGCATGCAGTTTTCCAACCTCCCTCTCTCTCTCTCTCTCTCTCTCTCTCCATCTTGCTTCTCTGTGCCTACCTACTTCACTTGTATTACCAGTGGTTGGATCTCACACAGCCCTAACAACTCGAACACTGGGCGAGTGGCTCCTCAAGTGTGCTGTGCAACAATCAACCATACTGACTACTTCATAGGGAACAGTACGAGGGAAACGTCGTACGTGTAGACTGATGCGCCCCACATGCCTCATGTGGTATATCACAGGCACTTTTCCTCTCTCTCTCTCTCTCTCTCCTTACATCTTGCTTCTCTGTGCCTACCTACTTCACTTGTATTACCAGTGGTTGGATCTCACACAGCCCTAACAACTCGAACACTAGGCGAGGGGCTCCTGAAGTGTGCTGTGTAACAATCAACCATACTGACTATTTCATAGGGAACAGTACGAGGGAAACGTCGTACGCGCAGACTGACGCGCCCCACATGCCTCATGTGGTAAATCACAGGCACTTTTCCCCTCTCTATCTCTCTCTCTCTCCCGCCCTCTCTCTCTCTCACCCTCTCCTCCTCTCTCACTCCCTCTCGCAGTCTCTCCCTCTCTTGCCCTCCCCCTTTCTCGCTCTCACTCTCTCTTCCTCTCCCCCTCTCTCTCTCCTTTTCTCTCTATCTCTCTCTCCCCCTCCCTTTCGCTCTCTCTCTCCTCTTACATCTGGCTTCTCTGTGCATACCTTCTTCACGTGCATTGCCAGTGGTTGGATCTTACACAGCCCCAACAACTAGAGCACTGGGCGAGGGGCTCCTGAAGCGCGTTGTATGACAAGCAACCATACTGACTATTTCGTAGGGTACAGTATGCCCCATGTGGTATGTCGCAGGCACTTTTCCTCTCTCTGTCTCTCTCTGTCTGTCTCTCTCGCTCTCCTCTCTCTCTCTCTTCTTGCATATACTGAGCATATGTCCACATACACTAGCATTTTGTCTGTTGAGTGTGTCTATGCAGGTACGCGTGTTCATGCACACCAGTCCACCCAGACCTTAAATAACACAATGGGGTCTTGGTCAATTTTACACGCCTCCTACCCCGCCCACTTCTTTCTATGTGCTCACTGAACCGTAACATCCAGCACTGAATACAACTACACCCGAGAGATTCGTAGTCATTTCAGATCCGTACGTGAGGTGAGTATGCAGTGTTTTTCTCTATTAACAGTTTTTCTATTAAACATTTTCTTCAACTAACATTCTTTTCAATTAACATTTTTCTCAATTCTCATTTTCTCTCCATTGCTTCTATTTTTCCATGCATTTGTTCCTCTCGTCCTGTCATCACCTTCTAATGTAGTCACAGGAGTTCTCCTAGATTGTATGTTGTGTTTGTGAATGTGTTTGTTTGCTGATGAAGGCTAACCGCCGCAACGTTCTGTATATGTCGTAACTCTGTTATGTAAAGCTGCACCACTTTGTGTCATTTTATATTATTTACATTTTCACAGCTTTACCGCAGTTCCACCTAATTTTATTCATACTTTTCTATGGTATAATCTGTGAAGCACAAGTATATGTCTTTCTGTGTAGCAACTGATCTCTATATTGGTGTTTCTAATGTGCATATTGCCGCTCTCCCTGTCTAAGAAGTTAACGACTTTCTATGTAATCCCGTATATCAGCGTAGGGTAACGCAGCTGCGCGAGATTTGGTAGCAGACTGCGTCGCGTTGGTTACTTACGGGGGTATGTGAGCCGGTCGTTCAGAAAGCAAACTACTGAGCGTAATCTTGCCAAGAAATCAACAACAGCGGTAAAATACTGGTGTTGACAGTGATGTCCTGTAAATAGGATATGCAACAACAACAAAATACATTGCATTATATGTAACTTTTCCTTTGACATATCCATGTTGTTGATCACCAGCTTCCATCTTTAGTTTCATTCTTGTTCTCAATATTCTGAGTAGAGGTTTGGTGACATGATTTAAGAGGTTGGGTGTACAAAATTCTTCACATTAAATAGCGCCTGTTCTATTCAGCAGAGCTGTAAATACAGATTTAAGAATATCTCTAGGTATGTATCCATTGTTGTAAATATTGTTCAACATTTTAGTTAATAGTTCTAATCTAAATTCCCCCAGTACTTCTAATTCTTCTACCATGATAACAACTTGAAACAAGTTTATTTTTATACATACATTGTCCCTTTATTTCTCAACATCATTTCCACCAACAATGATGCACTTATCCCATCGTTTTATCAGTCCTCCCAAACCAGCTGCATAAATCTGCGTGCCCTGTTTTCATTTACCCGCCATCCCACAGAACTGTGTGACTTACGTATTGACTCGCCCTCTTAACTTTTTCTACCCAACTATGCACCGCTTTACGGGAAATTGCTAGGGGCTAAGTCCACTGAATACCTACTTTGGCGGAAGACATTTCCTGAATGATGCTGAATTTGAATGTGAAGTGAAAACATGGTCTAGGAAACAGGGTACGCAGTTCTATGCAGCCGGTTTGGGAGGATTGATAAAACGATGGGATAAGTGCATCAATGTTGGTGGAAATGATGTTGAGAAATAAAGGGACAATGTATGCATAAAAATAAACAGGTTTTAAGTTATTAGTTATTTTTCTACGGCCATTTGTGACTTACTTGTTAACTTACCCTCCTATGATGATTATTGTATGCCAACATTTGGGACTGCAGTAGATTGAGAGAGAGAGAGAGAGAGAGAGAGAGAGAGAGAGAGAGAGAGAGAGAGAGAGAGAGAGACAAACATAGAGAAATTATTGGGTATCAAAGCATATCATGAGCTGGACTGCACATATTGTACAAAGGCCCGCCAAACACTCGGTCCACAATGGACAGTGTATGAGCATTCCATGAACATAAGTCAGAGTGAGTGACTCAGCTGGCTGTGGAGATTTCTTTGGGTGTGTATCCTAAAACATAAACTATATGTCAGCTGTCACCTGAGTTGTGTTAAATGCATTCATCTCAGCATCTGCCAGACTACCGTATGAGCAAGCCACATTATTATGTTTAGTCTTATCAATGTCATAACTCCCCAAGATCTACATGGGCCTCTTGGCATGAAGTATTATTTTTATATCTTTTGATTTTGTTTGAGATATTGCAATTTTGAATTTGACAAAGATAATAACTGATTTAATCAATAACAATTAATGGATTTAGCTTGATTACCATGAACACATGCTACATCTTCCATACTTTCCTTTCCTGCTTTTGCATTAAAATCTCCAAGTATTAATTTTATTTATTGTAATGTTATTTAAGATATCGCCATTTTTACTTTATCTTAACATGTTGGTATTTTCACTTCACTACTGCTTGTTTTTTTTTTCGGTGCTTTCACTTGTATAATATTCAGATCTCTTGGTTTGCCTTTGAATTTTTACAATAATAACGCTACCTGATATATTCAAATAACCATTAACTGATTTAGCTGTTTCCTCATCAAACATTAGTCCAACTCATTTTCCGTATGTATTATCTTCTGAACAAATTATTGTACGTTCGCCTGTTATTACTTTACCAAATCTCCTCCACCTCAACTCATTCATACCCAGGACATTAATCCTCAATTTTTTTTAAAAATTTCTTTCATTACATTATCTAGTTGTCCTATCTCCACTGTATCATGATAATCCATGTTCCTATTTTAAATTTGTTCATTTAGGTATTGCCATCAGTAGCTTGATAATGGTATGGTGTCACCTGTGGTTCATGACTTTCTATACAAGATGGAGGTGTCCTTAGAAAGCAACTAACGTCAATCTCACACTCTGATCTTTCAAAATTCATATTCTTGGGAACATAATGTGGCGGTTTTCCCTTGACTTCTATATTCACACAAGGGTCTTTCACCTCTGCCTGTGACAGCAATCTTTGACTGCCAGGACAAGAGAATTCCCTGCTCAGCTCAGCTGTAGAATTGTGTACTGATTCCGGTGGATACTCGGTCACAGCTATGAGCTTATTTTCCCCCAGTGTCTGAGTAGATTTATATTCTGCTATTGTGTTGATTTTTATGGTATAAGGCTTTGGCCATTCAGAAAGCAACGGCACACTTTTTTTTTTGTTTGGAATATCTTTTACAGGACATCGCTGTCAACATCATCTTTCAGCTGATTGTTGATTTCTTGGCAAGATTACACTCAGTAGTTTGCCATTGCTTTCTGAGCGACCTGCTCACATATCCCGTAAGTTACAGACACGGAGAGAACCAAAGGCAAACTATAAAATGTAAATTTATCAAGTAAATCAAAAACAGCCAGTAAATGCTGAGGTTGATTGCAACATCCTGTAAAGGATATTCAACTAACCATTATGTTATATGGCACTTAATCTTACCTTGACCTACATAGACATTTGATGGTAGTTTACTCTCCATCTTTCAATCTGAAAGGATTTATAAGCTACATATGTGTGCATGAAACAAACTAATTAAATTAATTTGATATTTTATTTTTCAAGATAACATCTAATCACGATTAATGATACAAAATATCTTATGATTACTTCAAGACATGATTTTTGATATGTTATTCCTCAAGTTCCCTTTAAGAATTTGAGTTTGGCAATCAATCACAGAGTAATGATTTAGGTTTACTGAGTCCACGAAGAATGATGATGACCATTCATTTCATCCAGTGGAGTTCTAAGATGGCTGATAGATAAGGCCTATTTTGGCTCAAAATGTTCTTTGACAATGTGGGCAAAGAATTTTAGACGTTCCAGGAGGAGGATCTCCTACAGTGTATTATCTGTCCAGCCTTTTCTTCACAGCTCTGGCAGTCCTCGTTGCTTCACAAGTGACTGCACCCTTATGTAATGATGTACGTCACGAATTTCGGTCTTTGGCAGCAGTCTCCCAAGTGTCATGATGCATTCCAAAAGCTTTTAGTGAGATCTTCAGTGTCTTTACAGCGCTTCCTCTGGCAGCCTTGGCAGCATTTACCATAACACTGCTCACTGTAAAAAATGTGTTTAGGGAGCCTGTGATCTGGCATGCGAGTCAGGTGACCAGTCCAGCGAATCTGATTTTTCATTAGTAGAGTGTGGATACTGGGCATGGACACTCTTTCTAGGACTTCAGTGTCTGGGATCTTGTCTTGCCATTTAATCTTCAGTAGCTTCCTAAGGCAGACTGTGTGGAAGTGGTTTAACTTCCTAGCATGTCACCGATAAACAGTCCAGGTTTCACAAGCATATAACAGTGTGGATAATACAACTGCTTTTTTTCAGCTTTGTTTGCAGGCTTATTCCATTTCTGTCCCATACATTCTTGTGCAGTCTGCCAAAGGTCGCGCTGGCCTTGGATACTATTGCATTCACTTTGTCATCAATTGTGACACAGTGCTGCTAAGATAGGTGAATTTTTCCACAACACTTAGTCTAGGATCATTAACTTTGATATATTCGGCACGGTGTGATTAATCCCTGGAGCTGGCTGGTACATAATTAGTCTTCTCCAAGTTGATATTGAGCCCAAAGTTGGCACAGGAATATGAGAGAGCTGAAACATTGTGTTGCATATCTGACAAAATTTATATAACATTACATGACAGCTTTGCGTAAAATCTGTATTACTTGTGTATCACATCATACGCACATTAAAGGCAGCCATTCATTGTTTTATCTTTTATTTCTCCTTCCACACATCCAGCAACGAGTCTTCATTTGGTGAGATAAACAAGAAAATCTTGTCAACCCTTCTAAACAGTTGCTTATGAGCAAGAATTCTACTTTGTGAGCTTCTAACATGAAAGTTGTGGCCATGCCTACATTTGATAATGAGCTAAATTTGGTCCCACTGTTGTCTGCTTGTGCACTGAAGCTCGATGATCTGGAAAACGATGACATTGCCCTCCTGTCCCACATACAAAATGAGATGCAAGATTTAGTAAACACATGGGATAGGAGGTTATAACAATTAGGTCTAAAAATTAACGGGGAAAGTAAAAGATATTGAGGCAGAATTATACACCTATTTAGGTAGCAATGTCAACAGAGATAGGCTGACATATATAGATATCAGAATAAGAATGCACAGGTAAGAGGAACTTTCATACCAATATAGGATATAGTTGGAAGTCAACAGAAATTAAATAGAAATTCAATTATAACATTAGGTGAGTCAGTACTACTAGTACTACGGTCGAACTAGTCATGTCTGAGACGTAAAAACTCTCAAGTTGGCTGCTGTTTTCCCCATCCATCATGTGCCATGCCGGTAAGCGTGGGCAGTCATGTTTTGCCATCTCACTTGATCACCAGAGTCGTGGATCAGCTCAGTGTTTCTGTCTCGACCATGCCACATAGCCAGGCCATCCAGGTATTTACTTCTCGGTCTTCCCCTTGGTCTCTTCCCTTCGATCTTGCCAGTCGTCACCAAGTTCTCCAATTCATTTCTTCTTATAACATGCCCAAAATATTTTAACTGTCTACGTCTAATGTCTCTAATCAGTTAACGATCTTCATTTGTTTCTTGAAGGACTTGTTCATTGGTTTTTCTTTCTATCCATGGTATTCTTTGCATTTTCCTCAGAAACCACATTTCCACAGCAATCAGATGATTTCAAGTTTGACTGCTCATTGTCCACGCATAAACATCCATACAAAAGTACAGGTTCTATGTAGCACTTCAACACTCTTTTTCTCGTTTCAATTGATATCTTTTTATTGGTCTGTATGTTTTTCATCTTGCAAAAGGCTACCTTTGCATTGGAAATTCTTGTTCTAATCTCTTCCATCAGATGTTTTGACTGTTCCGAGATAACTGTATCAATTCACTTGTTTAATACATCCATTTACTTGTATATTACATTGTGGTATTTCCTTCTTCCCATTAACGACCATAATCTGTCTTCTTACAATTCAATTCTAACCCTAGTTGCTCGCTGTCTGCAACAAACACATCTACTGAATGTTGCATGTCCTTCCTGTTCGTTGTCACCAATCAAGACTGTATCATCTGCATATCTAATGTTATTGATGTATCTTCCAACCAATGTTGATTCCTTCCATTTCTTCTATATTTCTGAAAATATGTTCACTGTACAGGGAAAACAGATCTGGAAACATTACACATCCCTGTCTCACAACTCTCTTAATAGGCTGATATTAACCTACTTCATTATCAATTCTGATGGCAGCTTGTTGTTTCCAATGTATGTTTTTTACAAGTCTAAGGTTTTTTCCATCAACTTGTATATCTTTAAGCATCCTTATCATGTCGACATGTCTCACTTTATTGAAAGCCTTTGTGTATAAATAAAGCAAAGGTGTAGATCATTGTTCACTTCTATAGATCGTTCAATTACTATTCTCAGTATATACACAGCATTTACTGTACCTTTGCCTTCTACAAACCCACATTGTTCTTTTCCTACCTCAGGTTGTATTTTCTTCCTAACTTTTTGCATGATAATTATTAACAAAATCTTCGTGATGTGACTCATTATACTAATTGTTCAATGTTGATCACATTCCGAGGCTCTTCATTTCTTTGGGATTGCAATAAATACAGAATTACATAATTCATGAGGTATATCTCCAGTATCATATATTGTATTCAGCAGTCTGGTAACTTTATCTATTCCATATTCTTCTAAAGCATTAATCATTTATGTTGTGATGCTGCCTGAACCGGGGGTCTTGCCAGTTTTCATATGGTTAAGAGCATTCTGAACCTCCATCTTCAAAATTGATGGTCCTTCATTATTAATTTGAATATCATATTGTTCTTCTGTTATAATCATAAAGGTTTTTCACATAATCTGACCATACATGTAAAATCTGATCTTTTTCTATTATATCTTTTCCATCTTTTGTCCTTAGGCAGCCTGCTGATGTACATGTTCTTTGATTAGTAAGCTTCTGACTTCTTTTGTGCATTAGTTTGGTATTTTTACTGTTGTATTGTTTTTCAATTTCTATGCAATGTTTCTTGAGCCATGCTTCTTTTGCCTCCTTCATAATGTTGATTTTTCTGTGAATTTCTTCATATTTGGCAAGACTATTTTTGTTCTGTCTTCTTGTTTCCATTTATTGTAAAAAATTTTCTTTTGTCATCCATGTCTTACAACCCGCTTTCTTTAATTTTGGAAAAGTTTTTTCTGCAGCCAAATTGATTGAATTCTTCAACATTTCTCATTGATCATCCATATCTTCAAATAGGATATCTCTCTCTCTCTCTCTCCTGTATGTGTTCCTGTCTCCTCTCTCTCTCCTGTATGTGTTCTTTCATGGTCTTTCACACTGCTAGATTAAGTCAATGAAGCACCACAAATATCACACAAGTAAGGTTTCTCCCTTGTATGTAATCTTTTATGGTGTTTCAGATTGCTAGATTGAGTAAAAGAAGCACTACAATCATCACACTTGTAAAGTTTCTCTCCTGTATATGTTCTCATATGGTCCTTAAGACTGCCAGCATGAGTAAAAGAAGCCCCACAAACATCACACTTGTAAGATCTCTCTCCTGTATATGTTCTCATATGGTCCTTAAGACTGCCAGCATGAGTAAAAGAAGCGCCACAAACATCACACTTGTAAGGTTTCTCTCCTGTATGTGTTCTCTTATGAACATTCAGATTGCCAGCATGAGTAAAAGAAGCACCACAAACATCACACTTGTAGGGTTTCTCTCCTGTATATGTTCTCATATGGTCGTTAAGACTGCCAGCATGAGTAAAAGAATGTGTTCTCTTATGAACATTCAGATTGTTAGCATGAGTAAAAGTAGCATCACAAACATCACACTTGTAAGGTTTCTCTCCTGTATGTGTTCTTTTATGGTCCTTAAGACTGCCAGCATGAGTAAAAGAAGCACCACAAACATCACACTTGTAAGGTTTCTCTCCAGTATGTGTTCTATTATGATACTTCAGATTGCCAGCATGAGTAAACGAAGCACCACAAACATCACTTGTAAGGTTTCTCTCCAGTATGTGTTCTCTTATGAACATTCAGATTGTTAGCATGAGTAAAAGTAGCACCACAAACATCACACTTGTAAGGTTTCTCTCCTGTATGTGTTCTCTTATGAACATTCAGATTGCCAGCATGAGTAAAAGAAGCACCACAAACATCACACTTGTAAGGTTTCTCTCCTGTATGTGTTCTCTTATGTTTCTTCAGACTGCCAACTTCAGTAAAAGAAGCACCACAAACATCACACTTGTAAGGTTTCTCTCCTGTATGTGTTCTCTTATGGTCCTTTAGATTGCCAGCTTGAATAAAAGAAGCACCACAAACATCACACTTGTAAGGTTTCTCTCCTGTATGTGTTCTCTTATGAACATTCAGATTGTCAGCACGAGTAAAAGAAGCACCACAAACATCACACTTGTAAGGTTTCTCTCCTGTATGTGTTCTCTTATGTATATTCAGACTGCCAGCATGAGTAAAAGAAGCACCACAAACATCACACTTGTAAGGTTTCTCTCCTGTATGTGTTCTCTTATGTATATTCAGACTGCCAGCATGAGTAAAAGAAGCACCACAAACATCACACTTGTAAGGTTTCTCTCCTGTATGTGTTCTCTTATGGACCTTTAGATTGCCAGCTTGAATAAAAGAAGCACCACAAACATCACACTTGTAAGGTTTCTCTCCTGTATGTGTTCTCTTATGTTTCTTCAGAGTGCCAGCATCAGTAAATGAAGCACCACAAACATCACACTTGTAAGGTTTCTCTCCTGTATGTGTTCTCTTATGTTTCTTCAGACTGCCAACTTCAGTAAAAGAAGCACCACAAACATCACACTTGTAAGGTTTCTCTCCTGTATGTGTTCTCTTATGTTTCTTCAGACTGCCAACTTCAGTAAAAGAAGCACCACAAACATCACACTTGTAAGGTTTCTCTCCTGTATGTGTTCTCTTATGTTTCTTCAGACTGCCAACTTCAGTAAAAGAAGCACCACAAACATCACACTTGTAAGGTTTCTCTCCTGTATGTGTTCTCTTATGAACATTCAGATTGTCAGCACGAGTAAAAGAAACACCACAAACATCACACTTGTAAGGTTTCTCTCCTGTATGTGTTCTCTTATGTATATTCAGACTGCCAGAATGAGTAAAAGAAGCACCACAAACATCACACTTATAAGGTTTCTCTCCAGTATGTGTTCTCTTATGTATATTCAGACTGCCAGCATGAGTAAAAGAAGCACCACAAACATCACACTTGTAAGGTTTCTCTCCTGTATGTGTTCTCTTATGGTCCTTTAGATTGCCAGCTTGAGTAAAAGAAGCACCACAAACATCACACTTGTAAGGTTTCTCTCCTGTATGTGTTCTCTTATGAACATTCAGATTGCCAGCATGAGTAAAAGAAGCACCACAAACATCACACTTGTAAGATCTCTCTCCTGTATATGTTCTCATATGGTCCTTAAGACTGCCAGCATGAGTAAAAGAAGCGCCACAAACATCACACTTGTAAGGTTTCTCTCCTGTATATGTTCTCATATGGTCCTTAAGACTGCCAGCATGAGTAAAAGAAGCACCACAAACATCACACTTGTAAGGTTTCTCTCCTGTATGTGTTCTCTTATGAACATTCAGATTGCCAGCATGAGTAAAAGAAGCACCACAAACATCACACTTGTAGGGTTTCTCTCCTGTATATGTTCTCATATGGTCCTTAAGACTGCCAGCATGAGTAAAAGAATGTGTTCTCTTATGAACATTCAGATTGTTAGCATGAGTAAAAGTAGCATCACAAACATCACACTTGTAAGGTTTCTCTCCTGTATGTGTTCTCATATGGTCCTTAAGACAGCCAGCATGAGTAAAAGAAGCACCACAAACATCACACTTGTAAGGTTTCTCTCCAGTATGTGTTCTATTATGATACTTCAGATTGCCAGCATGAGTAAACGAAGCACCACAAACATCACTTGTAAGGTTTCTCTCCAGTATGTGTTCTCTTATGAACATTCAGATTGTTAGCATGAGTAAAAGTAGCACCACAAACATCACACTTGTAAGGTTTCTCTCCAGTATGTGTTCTATTATGATACTTCAGATTGCCAGCATGAGTAAACGAAGCACCACAAACATCACACTTGTAAGGTTTCTCTCCTGTATGTGTTCTCTTATGAACATTCAGATTGCCAGCTTGAGTAAAAGTAGCACCACAAACATCACACTTGTAAGGTTTCTCTCCTGTATGTGTTCTCTTATGGTCCTTTAGATTGCCAGCTTGAGTAAAAGAAGCACCACAAACATCACACTTGTAAGGTTTCTCTCCTGTATGTGTTCTCTTATGTTTCTTCAGACTGCCAACTTCAGTAAAAGAAGCACCACAAACATCACACTTGTAAGGTTTCTCTCCTGTATGTGTTCTCTTATGGTCCTTTAGATTGCCAGCTTGAATAAAAGAAGCACCACAAACATCACACTTGTAAGGTTTCTCTCCTGTATGTGTTCTCTTATGAACATTCAGATTGTCAGCACGAGTAAAAGAAGCACCACAAACATCACACTTGTAAGGTTTCTCTCCTGTATGTGTTCTCTTATGTATATTCAGACTGCCAGCATGAGTAAAAGAAGCACCACAAACATCACACTTGTAAGGTTTCTCTCCTGTATGTGTTCTCTTATGTATATTCAGACTGCCAGCATGAGTAAAAGAAGCACCACAAACATCACACTTGTAAGGTTTCTCTCCTGTATGTGTTCTCTTATGGACCTTTAGATTGCCAGCTTGAATAAAAGAAGCACCACAAACATCACACTTGTAAGGTTTCTCTCCTGTATGTGTTCTCTTATGTTTCTTCAGAGTGCCAGCATCAGTAAATGAAGCACCACAAACATCACACTTGTAAGGTTTCTCTCCTGTATGTGTTCTCTTATGTTTCTTCAGACTGCCAACTTCAGTAAAAGAAGCACCACAAACATCACACTTGTAAGGTTTCTCTCCTGTATGTGTTCTCTTATGTTTCTTCAGACTGCCAACTTCAGTAAAAGAAGCACCACAAACATCACACTTGTAAGGTTTCTCTCCTGTATGTGTTCTCTTATGTTTCTTCAGACTGCCAACTTCAGTAAAAGAAGCACCACAAACATCACACTTGTAAGGTTTCTCTCCTGTATGTGTTCTCTTATGAACATTCAGATTGTCAGCACGAGTAAAAGAAGCACCACAAACATCACACTTGTAAGGTTTCTCTCCTGTATGTGTTCTCTTATGTATATTCAGACTGCCAGAATGAGTAAAAGAAGCACCACAAACATCACACTTATAAGGTTTCTCTCCAGTATGTGTTCTCTTATGTATATTCAGACTGCTAGCATGAGTAAAAGAAGCACCACAAACATCACACTTGTAAGGTTTCTCTCCTGTATGTGTTCTCTTATGTATATTCAGACTGCCAGCATGAGTAAAAGAAGCACCACAAACATCACACTTGTAAGGTTTCTCTCCTGTATGTGTTCTCTTATGGTCCTTTAGATTGCCAGCTTGAGTAAAAGAAGCACCACAAACATCACACTTGTAGGGTTTCTCTCCAGTATGTCTTCTCTTATGAACATTCAGATTGTTAGCATGAGTAAAAGTAGCACCACAAACATCACACTTGTAAGGTTTCTCTCCTGTATGTGTTCTCTTATGGTCCTTTAGCTTGCCACCTTGAGTAAAAGAAGCACCACAAACATCACACTTGTAAGGTTTCTCTCCTGTATGTGTTCTCTTATGTATATTCAGTTTGCCAACTTCAATAAAAGAAACACCACAAACATCACACTTATAAGGTTTCTCTCCAGTATGTGTTCTCTTATGAACATTCAGATTGTTAGTACGAGTAAAAGAAGCAGCACAAACATCACACTTGTAAGGTTTCTCTCCTGTATGTGTTCTCTTATGTTTCTTCAGACTGCCAACTTCAGTAAAAGAAGCACCACAAACATCACACTTATAAGGTTTCTCTCCTGTATGTGTTCTCTTATGAACATTCAGATTGCCAGCATGAGTAAAAGAAGCACCACAAACATCACACTTGTAAGGTTTCTCTCCAGTATGTGTTCTCTTATGAACATTCAGATTGTCAGCACGAGTAACTGAAGCACCACAAACATCACACTTGTAAGGTTTCTCTCCTGTATGTGTTGTCTTACGGTCCTTTAGATTGCCAGCTTGAGTAAAAGAAGCAACACAATCATCACACTTGTAAGGTTTCTCTCCTGTATGTGTCCTCTTGTGAGTCTCCAGATTGTCAGTTTTATTACAAGAATCACCACAATCATCACCCTTGTGAGGTTTCTCTCCTGTATGTGTTCTCTTGTGGTTCATGTTCTTTTGGCATGTTAGATGGTTATTATGATTTAATAAACCATCCCATCCATTACATTTGTTTGGCATACCTTCAGTAAGTGATCTCTTATAACTGTCTACACAAACATTTCGACTAGAAACATCAGACTTGTCTCCTGTTTGTGTTAATTGAGAGCTATAATTGACATAACCAAAAATGTCATCGGGAGACTTTGCAAGGCTCTGTGTGTGTTTTTCTTGTGTTTCCTTATTTTGCTGCTGACAATTCTCAATAGCCAGAGATACTTTATTGTTTGTATCAATCACAGAAGAGACATTTTCTGATATTTTACAAAAGTCTTCATGTTTTACTGATGCCATACAACTATTCACAACCATTCTTGATTCTGAGTTGCTGTCTTCTGTCATTTCTTGAATGATGCTACGCCCTGCAATGTCTACCATTGTACTGAAGCTGTGACTCCTGTCCTCACATAGAACATCCGATAGTTCTTGTTTTACAACCTGCATGTCAATGCTGTCATATGCAGACTTTTGTGAATGCTCTTGTATGGAGAGGTCAGGACTACTTTGAGACCATGAGTGCGTTTCTGAAACATACCAAAGTAAATAATTAATAGCCTCATGAATATACCAGGTACTGAACACATGTGTATGTGTAATCAAGCAGGCAATCACTGCAGCTATAGACAATCAATTTCAAGAGAATGAAAGATGGTAAAGAAGAATGATTAATGTGCTCATGTATGATTAAGCTGATGTATGATATAAGCTGATGTATGATATAAGATGATGTATGATATAAGCTGATGTATGATATAAGGTGATGTATGATATAAGGTGATGTATGATATAAGGTGATGTATGATATATATTGATGTATGATATATATTGATGTATGATATAAGGTGATGTATGATATATACAGATGTATGATATATACAGATGTATGATATATACAGATGTATGATATAAGGTGATGTATGATATAAGCTGATGTATGATATAAGCTGATGTATGATATAAGCTGATGTATGATATAAGCTGATGTATGATATAAGGTGATGTATGATATAAGGTGATGTATGATATAAGGTGATGTATGATAAAAGCTGATGTATGATAAAAGCTGATGTATGATATAAGCTGATGTATGATATAAGCTGATGTATGATATAAGCTGATGTATGATATAAGCTGATGTATGCTATAAGCTGATGTATGCTATAAGCTGATGTATGCTATAAGCTGATGTATGATATAAGCTGATGTATGATATAAGCTGATGTATGATATAAACTGATGTATGATATAAGCTGATGTATGATATAAGGTGATGTATGATATAAGCTGATGTATGATATAAGGTGATGTATGATATAAGCTGATGTATGTTTGCTTGCTTGTGTTCACTGGCTATGAACTCCAACGTGAAGTTTTGTATGTCGAATGAAGATGCCCTGTTGTCCAACATCAGTGTGATGTCATAACAGTCTGAGGTTTGTGTATCCGTTGTCCCATGTCTGGCTTATTGGTGTGCAGACTGGTGGTTCCTTGCCATGCAGGCAGATACTCTCAGACTTCGGAAGAATCAGCGATCCTACTACGTTAGCCAGGACCATGAAGGGACTTGTTGCCCAGGAAGCACGACTAGGACGCGTTAGTTGGTCTTGGCCAGTATAGAATCTGGCCCTGGTGCCTTGGAAACACCTCTGCATCCCAGCTGATGTATGATATAAGCTGATGAATGATATAAGCTTAGTTATGATCTAAGCTGAGTATGACTCAGCTTAGATCATCTAAGCTGATGTATGATCTAAGATGGTGTATGATCTAAGATGGTGTATGATCTAAGCTGATGAATGATGTAAGCTCAGGTATGATCTAAGAGAGGTGAAGTAACTGTGTAAATGTAAATTAACAAATGAACAGGTTATATGTCATTAATTTATTACTGACATTTTTCACTTATGAAGTCTATTTAAAGAATAGTTATCTCTAAAAAATTTACAACAGCAAGCAATATTGATATTTCATTGCTGCCACAATCAAAAGTGTTAACCTCCTGCCTGAAACTAACATTTATAGTACAACTTGAGGTGACAGATTAAAGAATAATATGGCAGGTCAGAAAAAACAAAACACTTGAAATAGAATGTCCAGAAAAACATCAATGTGGGGTTGCACATCTAAGACAAACTTATAAGTGGTATGTCTAAAACTAAAACTTCCTCATTGTAACTTAAATTTTATATTGTTTAATGCAGCTCAGTGTTACTGTTTCTCATTGTAACTCGAGTTCTTGGCCCACAATCTGCTGCAGTGCACTGAACTCCACAAGGTGTTCACCTTCCCATTAGATTAGCAGAAACACCAGCTGTTTAGATTAAACCTTTTTAGGGCAAGGTTTAGTTTAGTAACGAAACATCCGCTGTTTAGATTAAACTTGTTGAGGACAAGGTTATGAAACCACTGCTCATTGGCTGATGCTCACCGACTATACTCATGCATTCATCATTGTCATGTGCCTTGCCAGCTGGCATAAACATTCATATCTCTCCACAGATCTCGGTCCCTGGTGCTCAGAATCAAATCTGCTGATGATATCCCACCATGCCGCTGTCTCCGTCCATCCAGCATGTAATCATCAGTATTTTACAATGTCCCTCTTCTCACTACATGACCACTGTCTCAGTCCATCCAGCATGTAATCATCAGTATTTTACAATGTCCCTCTTCTCACTACATGAGCAAAGAAGAAGTTATGTCTCCTTCTTATAGTATCAAATGTTCTAGTGGCATTAGCCTTTACCAGGCAATCATTGTTAGCTACTCTGAAGGTCAACGTAATTGTAATAATCATCTCAGCATCCACATCTCCACTGTTTCTAAGCTCTTCTGAATTTGTTTATTCATGTTCCATGATTTGATATAGAGAAAGATATGAGATTTGGTGACCAAACCCTTTATGTCTTACTAATAGCTTCATCTGTTCATAACAGCCATCTTTATTTCCCATTTTAATTGCTACTGCTTGTTTCCAGTAAATATATTTTAAAATTATTATTCTAAGATCTTTTGCATCTTTATTAACATCTTAAAACATTTTGATTATTTCATCACTTTATCAAACATCTTGGCATAATCTATACAGCATATGCATATGCCTTTCTGTGTATCAACTGATCTCTATATTAGTGTTTGTATTGTATGATAGTGTCCATAGGAATAGTCTATGGAATGCTATGCGGGAATTTGGAATACCAAGGAAGTTAATCAACATAACCAGACTATACATGGAAGATACTTATAATATAGTAACATATAAAGGCAGGAAATCAGACCCTTTCCAAATAACATCTGGCTTGAAACAGGGTGATGCACTATCGCCACTACTCTTCAATCTGGCTCTAGAGAAAGTTGTAAGGAGGGTAAAGGAGGAATGTGATATTGGAGGAACATCCAAGCTGCTTGGTTATGCAGATGATATAGATATTATAGGGGAAAATGAACAAGACATTGGAAATATTGACTCACTTAAAGGAAAAAGCCCAACAGATGGGGCTGGTTATCAACCAAGATAAGACAGAATATATGGTAATTTCAAGAGAAGGAATGGCTAAAAACTCTGGCCACATACAAATAGATAATATGACCATTAAAAGAACGGAAACATACAAATACCTGGGTACAATCTTCAACTGCTCCAACATCATAAGGGAAGAAATACAAACTAGAATCAACTCTGGAAATAAGATATACTATGCACTACAACATCTACTAAAATCAAAGGCGCTATCTCGTAACACTAAGATCACAATATACAAAACACTGATCAGACCAGTTGTGCTGTATGGCTCTGAAACCTGGAGTACAACGAAAGGAGACAAAGCCTTGCTACAAACCTTTGAGAACAAAGTTTTAAGACGCATCTTTGGACCCATTAGGGATACACAAAGTGGAGAGTGGAAAAGAAGAAGTAACAAAGACATTTATGATCTGTTTAAGTCCCCGCTAATCACTGGTATCATGAAGGCTAATAGACTACAATGGCTGGGGCATATAGAAAGAATGGAAGATAATAGGGAAACACAACTCGCTTACATTCAGGAAATAAATGACCGTAGACCCCGAGGTTGTCAAAGACTCAGGGAAGACCACCCTGAATGAGTGGTCTACCTCAAGTAGATTAGAGGTAACCCAGTGCCCCTACATGAGGGCAGGGTAGGTGTAGGGAGTAGATAGGAAGGGGAACTATCAAACAGTTCTCTCATGAGACACAGAGGTGTCAACCAGAGTAAGCACTCTGGTCACGGCATAATCACGCCAACGTGATAGACACGGAGAACTAGAATGAAACTCAAGAGAGGCCACTACTCTAAGCGTGCTGAATGATGCAGCACGCAAAAGCCGAAGTGCGCACAAGGTCACTCCGCGTACTGTGTAGTGAGCACGCGGAGAATAGTCAGACAGGGGACAGACTTCGTAGGGAACACATCGCTTAGCGTAGATGCGTATTTCTTTAGCCGAGTAGATAGATTTAGTAGTAGGGTTAGGAACGACTAAAATGTTTTGCGTATCCTTTTACAGGACTTAGCTGTCAACAGCAGCATCTTTCAGCTGTCTGTTGATCTCTTGGCAAGATTACGCTCAGTAGTTTGCCATTGCTTTCTGAGCGGCCGGCTCAGTATCCGCAAGTCACGAGCGGGGGTCGAACCACCTCAGTTCTCGCTCCGCTGCGAGACTCTGCGTGATAAACGGGATTACAGAGAGAAAGTGTTGTAACCCCACAGCCAGAGAGACCGGCTAGGAACGACTAGTGATAGGCAATTCTGTGTATTCATGTGTGATTCATAAGCGACTGTTTTGTGCATTTATGTAATGTAAAAAGAGCCAGTGGCAATAAAATGTGTAATCAATTCCTCTCGTACGACTGACAAATCTTTTTGTGTGGTGCGAGAGAAGTTTATCCCGTAATGCCTGTAGCATCGCTTGATGACAGGCTAGGATAAAAGTGGTGTCAGAAGTGTAGCTTGGACAATTGTTCAAGCTAAAACACTCACCCACGGCTCTAAAATAGTATTACTGTCAGTTAATCACAGGGTTTAATTTATGTTAGTGAATAATGGCGTGTGCAGACTAGAACAAATTGCGAGCTGTGCCCATCGTGACCGATTAACGTTTATTTATGCTTATTGAAATGTTTTGTGACTTATGAACATGTTTTCTTCTGATTTGTAAGTATTATTATTATAGTTTTGTATCATTTATTTCTACAATTACTTATTTATTTATGAGTATTTACCAAATATGATTCACGGCGGAGCAATACACAAGAAATGAGCCGACAACAATATCGATTTTTTCAATCTAAAAATAGCGCTGCGCCTGTGACGTATCGCGACTGACAAACAGCTGCCTTACGCCATTTGCAATCAGCGACAGATTGTTTACAAATCGCCAAGCGGCTGCTCGCCTGAATCTTTGGTTTATATTAAATATTATTTGTTTATACAAGCTATTTATTGAATATATTTATTTATTTGAACATTATTATTACTTTTATATTTATTTCAAAGCATTTATTTAATTATTTGTAGATTTGTTTCTATTTGTTACCGTCACGATGGCACTACTTTCGCTATGCAAATAAGACTCGGTCTACACAGCACTTCCATAAATTAAATAGCAATAGTTAGGGAAGGCAGAAGACGTTAGAACGAAGACAGGACATTGACATTTATTATTAATTATACCACATTGTATTGTCCGGGGGCATGTGATTGTACAAAATTGTCTAAAGTCATATGTCGTTTACAAGGGGTTAATTGTTGATGCTCTTGTAAACCAGATGTAACAAGAGCTGTTTATGAGAATAACTCAAGCTGTATGTCGAAGTGCCGAACGATTGGACCTGAGGTGCCAAACGATTGTACCTGATTTTCTGGAATGTTAAGATGAGTATACCCAAATTATTTTGAATGCAATATGATTAATAATGCATCTCTTTTTCAGGGTGTGATCTATTAGTATAATTTTTGTGATCTATTTTTCAGTGTGTAATCAAAGAGTATATTTTTTGTACACAGGGATTTAAAAACTTAACATATCTAATAAACCTAAGTAAATATTTAATTGCCTGTCAACTCTAGCTAATTACCCAACAACATGGCAACTTTAGCTGACTTCATAAAAGCAGGCAAGGAATTAGAATACACAGGAAAGGAATTAGAGCAATATGCTGATCAAAAATTTAAGGAAGCAAAAGATGCTGAGAGAGATGAACGTGCACGAGAAAGACAACACCAGAAGGAGATTGTAGAACTAGCTGAGATAACAAAACAAAAGGAGTTAGAAATAAAACACAAAGAGGCACAACTGGCTGAAGAAACTAAACTGAAACAGTTAGGACATGATAAGGAGATTAAACAAAAACAATTAGATCAGGAAAGAGAATTAAAGCAAAAACAACAGTGAATGCATAGTGAGAGCAACTGGAGGACACTCAGAACCCTTCACCATAAGATCTGGAGTACGACAAGGTTGTGTCCTGTCCCCTTTCTTGTTCATAACATATATAGACAACATATGTAAAGAAACCAGCCAAGCAGAGACAGCAAGAATACCGCATGACGAGAACACAGAAGAACCATCTGCAAATCTAACCATTAGAGAACCCTGTTTGCGGACGACCAAGCACTAATAGCAAAATCAGAAGCTGAATTACAAGACCACATGAATAATCTAAACGAAATGTGTAGGGAACATAACATGAAAATTAGCACAAGCAAAACAGAGGTAATAACTATAACTAAAGAAGAACAAACAACAACAATTCACCTAAACGAACATCCCTTGAAACAAGTAAAGAGTTTCAATTACCTAGGAAGTATAATATCATCAAATCTCAGATCAGAAGACGAGATCGAAAATAGGTGCAATAAGGCAAATCAACTCAATGGACAAATGGCACCAATACTAAAGAACAAACATGTATCAATAACTACTAAGAAAGCACTTTACAACACAATCTTCGTACCAACTCTATGCTACCAATGCCAAACCTGGACAATGACAGAAAAAGAGAAAAGAAAAATCACAACAACAGAAATGAGGTTTCTGAGAAGAATACTTAACATATCAAGAAGAGATAAGATCAGGAATGAAGAAATCAGGACTAAAGTAGGGGTTATAGCAGCACTAGACTTTATTAGAAAGCAGCAAGTCAAATGGTTTGGCCATGCAAGTAGGTTACCAGTCAACAGCATACCACAACAAGCAATGATGTACAGACCAGATGGAAACAGAGGAAGAGGTCGACTACGTAAACGTTGGACGGAGGGAATAGCAGTCCATGGGAATATCGATATATGAAGCCCATAATATGGCACTCTCACGATGTTTATACTTCACCTCGACACCGCAAGGTACTAGAGGAACATGATGAGATGAGATCTAACCATGATTAATGATACAAAATGCCTTATGATAATTTCAAGACATGATTTCTGATATCGTTATTCCTCAAGTGCCCTTTAAAAATTTGAGTTTGGCAACAAATCAGTGTAATGATATTGGTTTATCATGACAAAAATATAACAATACATGACAGCTTTGTGGAAGATCCTTATTACTTGTGTCACACATCATACACACATTAAAGTTGATGCAATAGTTATGATGGCACCAATTCTTTTTCAATAAAAAGTTTTCATTTGGAGAGAAAAACAAGGAACTCTCGTTGTCAAAGACTAGAATACATAGGAGGGAAGACCACCCTGAATGAGTGGTCTACCTCAAGTAGATTAGAGGTAACCCAGTGCCCCAACAAGAGGGCAGGGTAGGTGTAGGGAGTAGATAGGGAGGAGAACTATTAACAGTTCTCTCATGAGACACGTGAGTGTCAACCAGAGGGTAAGCTCTCTGGTCGCGGTGTAATCACCTCAACGTGATAGACACCAAGAACTCAGAATAGAACTCAAGAGTAGGCTTACTACTCTAAGCGTGTTGAATGATATAGCACGCAAAAGCCGAAGTGCGCATGAGGTCCCTTCGCGTGCTGTGTAATGAGGACGCGGAGAATTGTCAGACAGGGGACGGACTTCGTAGCGGACACATCGCTTAGAGTCGATGCGTCTTTCTTTAAGTGAATAGATAGATTTAGCAGTAGGGCTAGGGACGACTAGAGATAGGAAGTTCTGTGTATTCATGTGTAATTCATTAGAGACAGTTTTGTGCATTTATGTATTGTAAGAGCCAGTGGCAATAAAATGTGTAATCAATTCCTCTCGTACGACTGACAAATCTTTTTGTGTGGTGCGAGAGAAGTTTATCCCTGAATGCCTGTAGCATCGCTTGATGACAGGCTAGGATAAAAGTGGTGTCAGAAGTGTAGCTTGGACATTAGTTCAAGCTAAAACACTCACCCACGGCTCTAAAATAGCTTTACTGTCAGTTAATCACAGGGTTTAATTTGTGTTAGTGTAAAATGGCGTGTGCAGACTAGAACAAGATGCGAGCTGTGCCCATTGTGACCGATTACCATTTATTTATACTTATTGAAATGTTTTGTGCTTTATGAACATGTTTTCTTCTGATTTGTAAGTATTATTAGTATAGTTTTGCATCATTTATTTCTACAATTATTTGTTTATTTATGAGTATTTATGAAACATGATTCACGGGGGAGCAATACACGAAGAAATGAGCCGGCGACAATATCGATTTTTCAATCTAAAAATAGCGCTGCGCCTGTGACGTATCACGGTTGACCCACAGCTGTCCTACGCCATTGGCAATCAGCGACAGATTGTTTACAAATCGCCAAGCTGCTGCTCACCTGAATCTTCGAATTATATTGAGTATTATTTGTTTATACAAGCTATTTATTGAATATATTTATTAATTTGAACATTATTATTTTCTTTATATTTATTTTAAAGCATTTATTTATTTATTTGTGGACATATTCTATTTTCTACCGTCACGATGGCACTACTTTCTTTATGCAAATAGGATTCGGTTTGCACAGCAATATCATAGATTAAACAGCAGTTAGTTAAGGAAAGCAGAAGATATTAGAACGAAGACAGGACAGTGACATTCTCTATCAACCATACCACATTGTGTTGTCCGGGGGCATGCAATCGTAACTTTCAAACAAATGTCTAAATTCATATGTCGTTTGCAAATGGTTAATTATTGATGCTCTAATAAACCAGATATAACAAGAGCTGTTTAGAAGAGTAACGCAAGGTGTGTGTCGAGGTTGCCAAAGGATTGTGCCTGAGTGTCCCGGATTGTTAAGATGAGTATACCCAAATTATTTTGAATGCAATATGATTAATAATGCATCTCTTTTTCAGGGTGTAATCTAATAGTATTTTTTGTACACAGGCATTTAAAATCTTAACATATCGAATATACCTGAGTAAATATTTGAGTACCTATCAACTCTAGCTAGTTATCCAACAACATGTCAACTTTAGCTGATTGCATACAAGCAGGCAAAGAATTAGGATACACCGGACAGGAATTAGAGCAATATGCTGATCAAAAATTTAGGGAAGCAAAAGATGCTGATAGAGATGAACGTGCACAAGAGAGACAACACCAAAAAGAGATGGCACAATTAGAATTAGAATTAAAGCAAAAACAATTAGATCAGGAGAGAGAGTTGAAGCAAAGAGAGATAGATGAAATGGCAAGAGTGAAAGAAAAACAAATACAGATTGAATCAGAGACACAGTTAAAGATGAAAGGTATGGAAGTAGATTCACACTTATAGATCTCCGCTACAAAACTAAAGAGTCAGCAAGAAGAGAATAAACTTAATAAATACAAACATATTATTAAGCCATTCTGTAAAGAAGATTCCATATCAGCCTGGACAGAAAATGTTGAATACCAGCTTAAATACCATCAAGTACCAATCGATATGTGGGCCATGATCTACATGAAAAACCTCAGTGGGGAGCCCCTTAAAGTTATTGAATCAATACCAACTGATCTTAGATCTAACTATCAGTACATTCACGATAGGGTAATGCAACATTTTTTACTTGATGCCCCTGGGTATCAAATCCAATTTTCTAACTTAAAACCAAAACCAAGTGAGACCTTCATCGATTATGTCTCGAATGTCCAAAGTGTGCTGAATAGATGGCTTAATGCAGCAAAAATAGGAAAGGACTTTGAAAAACTTAAAAATTTAATAGCCATGGATAAAGTTATATCCACAGTCCCAACTCCTTTCGCTAAGTTTCTTCAGCAGTCAGACATCGAAACAATACAACAATTCGAGAAGAAAGGCTCCGCATATTTTTCCTCGAATAGGGAAGTTTTTAAAACATCAAACATCGACTCTGAAATAGTCTCTTTTGTTAAGGACCAATCTAAAAATTATCGTAGCAATAAAAAACCATTTCAGAGAGTCGACAAGAAAGATCAAAAATTGCCTAAATGTATGTATTGCCAACTTTTTCATGATACTTACGCTATGTGTGATAAATCACCAAACTATCCGACACATCTTGAGATGGTCATTAAGAAACAACAAAACAAGAGAAATGCATACAGGCGTGCGGTTAAATGTTTTTTCTGTGCTAGCTACGGGCATTATTCCAATAAATGCCTAGGCCGTCAAAGAATGAAGGCCAACAGTGCAATGTTAATTGATACATCTTCTGATAGTGGGAGTGAGACTGAGTGCGAGGTCGTGAATGAATTACCTTTTAACCAATCTGAAGATGTCTGTTGTGTAAACGATATTTTAAGCTTTGACAGTTGTGAGCGATGTCACCAATTTCATGCAGACGGTAAACTAGAATGTGGACACACTATACCAGTCTCCAATGAGAGTGCAAATACAGCACTAGCCTCCAGAGGCAATCTAGTGTTCCACAATGCAATGGTCAATGAGAAACCATGCCAATGTTTGCTCGATAGTGGCAGCACTCTAATCGGTCTAAGAAAGGAATTTGTAAACCCAAAGGATTATACGGGTGACTCAGTCAAATGCCGTACCTTTTCAGGTAATATAGAAACTTACCCATTGGCAAAAGCCCGGATAAACACTCCTTTTCTTTCTGGTACCTTTATATGTGCTATTTTAAATAATCCTTGTACTGATTTGATTTTGGGATGTTTACCCCAATTAAAACATTGCACTAACAAAGAAATAGCTGCCTGGGAAGAAATTAATGCATCAAATACTATTACCAGGACAGATACCATCAAACACCAAGACACATTACAAGAAGAAAAAGTGTCACTACTAACACCAAGTGGGACAAATGATAACACCACCAGACAGAAATTTATAGAACAGCAATGTGCTGATGCAAGTGTTTCCCCCTATCTGAAATTATTAAGGGAGAAAACCAAGATCACGAAGAATGCATCAAGTTTTGTTAGACTTAAGTACGGAAGTCTTACTCGTGATTATATAACCAATAATCAGGAGAGTCAGCAGACGGTGTTACCTGTACAACATCGCCAAACTGTGCTAAAGATTGCACATGAGTCACCGCCTGTTGGACATCTTGCATACAACAAAACCAGAGCAAGAATTCAAGCTCACTGTTATTGGCCGAGTTGTTGTAAAAACCCTAGTTCTTGTAATAACATACAATTATTCTGTCAGTCATGTAATGTGTATCAACAATTATTGCAAAAGGGTAGGCATGCAACAGCAGAAGTACATCCGGTGGAGAGAAAAAGGTCAAATCTACCACCAGTACAGCAAAAAGGATACTAAGACCATGCACCTTGAACTTGATCAAGAGGTACTGCTCTTACTTCCAGACAAACGTGATTTATTATTGACTTCATGGCAAGGGCCATTCAAGGTGCTACACAAAAATCTCAGATGTCGATTATGAAATATCGATAAACGGACACTTAAAGATATTTCATATCAACATGTTGAAACCCTACTTTTCACGACAAGAGACAGAACTGGAGACAGACAAACATAATGCACCCACACCTATTGATGAGACGACAGACATACATAACGCAACTACACTAGTTAGCGAGACTGGCAAGGACGACGATATGCATACACTTAGTGAGCATACAGAAAACGCACTTAGCACCACCACCGTACTGAATCAGGTAGACGACGACGGGATGGAACTACCTGTTCCAATAGTAGACAAGACTGCGACATTAGATTGTATACGGTTAGAACCGGGACTAACAGAAGAGCAACGACGACAGACATTAGAATTAGTGACGGAGTATAAGGACATATTTTCCGACATTCCAGGTAGGACGGACAGGATCGAGCACTCCATCCTTCTTTCGGACTCTAAGCCTATCAAATGCAGGCCGTACTCTATCCCACTTAGCTACAGAGAAAGTCTAAATAAGAAAATTCTTAATTTAGAAGCTAGTGGAATCATCCAGAAATCTACATCTGAGTACTCCTTTCCAATCGTCTTGGGGAAGAAAAAGGACTCCACAATTCGTCTCTGTGTGGACTATAGAAAACTCAACAATGTCACTAAGATCGACGCAGAACCAATTCCTTCCTGCGAAGATCTTATTCTTTATATGTCCACCTCCAAAATCTTCTCTAAATTAGACCTTACTAAGGGATATTGGCAGGTCCCTATGCAGACTCAATCCATCCATCTTACTGCATTCTCAACACCTTTAGGTCTTTACGAGTGGCGGTTTCTTCCTTTCGGACTTCGTAACGCTCCTGCCACTTTCGTACGCCTAACTAGAGATTTACTACATGGAGTGACGAATACGGTGATGTATATAGATGATATTTGTGTCCATACAGATGACTGGACAACACACTTACTGAAACTCTGACATGTCTTCGATAGGTTGCGACTCTTCTGTCTCACTGTCAAACCTAGCAAAGTTGAACTGGGCCTACAAGAAATTGATTTTTTGGGCCATGTCATTTCACAAGGACAACTAAAAACTGACAATAGAATTGTTACTAAAATTATGAACCTGACCATGCCTACAACAAAGAAGCAGGTCAGGAGCCTTTTGGGTTTAGTAAATTATTATAGTAAGTTCATACCGAACTTAGCCGAAATCACGAGTGTATTTTCTAATGTTTTGGAAGCATCAGTAAAATTAGATGTCAAAGATGCATTATTAATTTCTGCATTGTCAAAATTGAAACTCCTATTTAGTAATGTACCAATTCTGCGTTTGCCTAATCCTAGGCTCGTTTATTATCTTAGGACAGATGCCAGCACGATTTCCATCGCTGGAGTACTAGACCAGTTTTACGATGGCATCTTCCATCCAATTTGCTACGTGAGCCGCAAGATCACACCTGCTGAGTCCAGATATTCCATATCAGAGTTGGAAGCCCTAAGTGTCATCTATTCAGTAAGGAAGTTACATCAATTTCTAGCGGGTAATCACTTTGTAGTACAGACTGACAACTCTCCAATCACGGTCATACAAAGTGGGGTGCATCGCAATGACCGCATCTACAGGTGGTAGTTAATCTTACAAAATTATACTTTTAGTATAGAGCATATTAAGGGTAGGGACAACATTCTTGCTGATACCCTTAGTCGACCATCTGAGGTAGAAATACCTGATACTCCACATGAAATGTAGTCTAAGATAATGTAATTTAGTACACTTAAAATTTCCTGTGTAAAATATCCTATGTAATATATAGACATCATATCAGGACTGTGTACTAATAACAGTGAATCACCATGTGTCCATAGACAGCAGAATAAGAACTGTGCTCCAAGAACAAGGGAATCACCGTGTGTACATAGACAGCTCGTTACTTACTATGCTCCATTTGTGTTCTGGTGAATCACCTGTGTTAATCATGGAAGAGCAGTGTCAGAACAATGCGTAAATAACAGACACGAATATACATGTCTACGACACCAGCGGACTCTACGCGTGGAAGAATACCCATAAGACACTAGTATGACTGTGTAGTCTATTTAATATACCCAGGACAAGTGTGTAACTGTGAACTGTGCCAACAAAATCAATTTCTGAACGTTATGGCAACCACTAACCTGAGGTAGTTAAATACCATGTATATATATTTATTTATTGTGATATGTATTATAACATGTTTTTAATACAGTGATAAATTATAGTTAGATTAGTTACTTTAATATAGATTTAGAATAGAATTAGGGAATATGATAGATTTTTTTGTGTGGTTTAGATAAATCACTAATTGACCCATTTACTTAGGATAGTAACTTTAAATTTAATAATAGCTAATTAAAGACGAGGATAAAAAGTTAAAATAGAAACAGTACCAGTTAGTTCATTTCATTTCACTTTATTTCATTCCATCTTGATAAACACTTTAACAACCTCATCATTTAGGATTAAAAGTAGTTTATACCTTATAGGATTATACATTTGAACATACATCATTTACACCATGTATAGTAAAATTATCAATCATATCTTTTCATTTAGACATGAAAACATTCCTTTTTTTAAATAACCCATTATTTATAATTTTGTTTACCATTTAAAATTCACATTACTCAGTTTAGAAGCAGAAAAAAAAGTACATAACTCATCTCACATCATTTTCATTTTTTTAGTTAGATTACTTCCCTTAAATTAGGTTAATTTTGTGCAACAAATTATAATAGATATATTGATAGAATTAGTATTAGTATGTCAGTAGAATGTAGTGTTTAGTATTATCAGGGTACAAACTATCAACCCTACTTCATCCATGTAAATATTTTGTAAATACATGACTCATGCAGTAAGTTACGCACAGTCATTAAGCTCAACTCTTTTCAAACGAGCCAAACTTGTACAGTGTCACTTCAAGGTTTTTAAATAATTTTTTTTTAAAAATAAATGGGACAATAAAAGATGTGTGACAGAAGTGTGAAAGTGAGAGAAAAGGGAAAATATAGAAGGGAGAGTGAAGACAACCAGCGGATTTTTTCTGCCGCTCAGCGCAACTTTTATTATTTGTCTGCGTCAAGCGTTTGCTTTCAGTGTTTAAATATGCTGTCTCGAATGTGTTGTGTGTAGTTTTGTGTTAGCCATAATTACATTAGACCTTAGGGAAAGTATTTTAAGTCTCATAAGACGGAAACGTAGTCACGAATTAGTGTTATATACTTATTTGTGGCCACATTTAACCGGATTATGGCACTTGAAAACTGACTTACATACAAATTATAGACAGACACACATGTTATAAGATTAATTACGTTATTAGTTACATCTAAACACGCAAACAACCAGGAAAACAAACATGTAAAGTGCATACATTTTTTGGGAACAATGGGAGATAACTCCGGGTCAGGGGACACAGTAGACAGCGAAACACTAACTTAACAGTGAAAGATAACTTTACACGCGGAAGCGAGATAGGTAAACCTGTCGCACACAGCTTGTGCAAGGGTTGTTTAATATTATATGGGGGACATGAAGCAATTCGTGTGTTGATCCTAAGAAAGTCAACTTTGTATGGGTAGTGAGTTAATTTGCTATTTGAGGGCAGGTCTTATAAGACAACGGTCCGGTTCAGACAAACCTCTAAATATAATATTGCGATTGAGAAGAGGGCTCACGCCAATCAGACAAGTTTGTGGCGATCACCAGTAACCAAGTAAAGTAATACTACATTGTGACATTAGTCAGTAGAGGTCTATTGAGTTACCCAGAACCAAGTTATCAGTAGTCTTTGACAAAAAATTAGACACACTAATTTTTAGAAACCTCTTGAGTCACAACCATGAGTCAAAGTTTGTAACGCAACACAGGAGGAGAGGGTGTGTGTGAAAGACTAGAATACATAGGAGGGAAGCCACCCTGAATGAGTGGTCTACCTCAAGTAGATTAGAGGTAACCCAGTGCCCCAACAAGAGGGCAGGGTAGGTGTAGGGAGTAGATAGGGAGGAGAACTATTAACAGTTCTCTCATGAGACACGTGAGTGTCAACCAGAGGGTAAGCACTCTGGTCGCGGTGTAATCACCTCAACGTGATAGACACCAAGAACTCAGAATAGAACTCAAGAGTAGGCTTACTACTCTAAGCGTGTTGAATGATATAGCACGCAAAAGCCGAAGTGCGCATGAGGTCCCTCCGCGTGCTATGTAATGAGGGCGCGGAGAATTGTCAGACAGGGGACGGACTTCGTAGCGGACACATCGCTTAGAGTCGATGCGTCTTTCTTTAAGTGAATAGATAGATTTAGCTGTAGGGCTAGGGACGACTAGAGATAGGAAGTTCTGTGTATTCATGTGTAATTCATTAGAGACAGTTTTGTGCATTTATGTATTGTAAGAGCCAGTGGCAATAAAATCTCCCCCAATGGTGTTTCCACCTTGTCGTGGTGGGGGAGCTTGAGTTTCTCAATGACCCTGAGAGCTATGCCGGCGGTAGCGTAGCTACCAGCAGGGCCTCCCAAGCCGGACAGGTCAAAGGGTAGAGAACAGACAAAGAGAAACACCCTGGTCCTCCAGGTTGGGGGTTGAAGCGTGGGGTTAACATCCCCACCTTTGTAAAAACCTTTCTTTGTTACGAAACAAATACATGAGCCTCGATATCGGACTGACTTATCTGGACAACGACCTTGGAACGTCAAAGGACTTTTGAGATTTGGAACATGGAATGTACGGACACTATATCGAGCTGGAGCGGCCGAAGAACTAACCCGGGAGCTGATTGAATATCAAATGGATATAACAGCAATTCAAGAAATAAGGTGGCCAGGAGAGGGTACTTTAGAGCAAAATGGAATGATTATAATATATGGAGGAAACACCCAAAATAAACATGAATTAGGAACAGGATTTGTCATCAAAAAAGAGTTATGGGGGAACGTTTTAAACTTTAAAGCTTTTAATGACAGGATTAGTAAATTACGAATAAAAGGTAAATGGAAAAATATAACGATGATTAATGTACATGCACCTACTGAAGAGAAAGAAGATGATATTAAAGAAGACTTTTATAATGATCTGGAAGATGTCATAGAAGAAACCCCCAAACAGGACATCCTGATTGTGCTAGGAGACTTCAATGCAAAAATAGGTAGAGAGCAAACTAATAAAAAAGTGGCCGGTATGGAAAGCCTACATACAACTTCAAATGATAATGGATGGAGAGTCATCAACCTGGCAGAAGCCAAAGGACTGCAGATTAGCAGTACCAGACTACAAAGAAAGGATATACACAAACAAACTTGGAAATCATGTGACAAGAGAACCTATAATCAAATAGATCACATTTTAATTAACAACAGAAATGCATCAAACATACAGCAAGTCAGAAGTTATAGAGGAGCTGAGTGCCACAGTGACCACTTCCTCGTTGGAGCAAAATTTAAAATAAAACTTAAGAGAGCTTTCTATACTAAATTACAAAGATTACACCCAACATATAACAGAGAAAAACTGCAAGACATTACAGTCAAAGAGAAATTTACAGATGAAATAAAATGTAAACTTGAAACTCTGCAAAACCCTTTGGAGGAAAGCATTGACCAAACTTGGTTGAACATCAAGAATACAATTCAGTCTACCGCAGAAGAATGTCTCGGTGTGTTAACCACGCATAGAAAGAACAGATGGTTCAATCAAAAATGTGAAGAAGCAGTCATTAGGAAGAAGAATGCAAGACATGTATGGTTAAATGACATCAATAACATCCAAAAGGAAGAGCATTATAGAAATGAATGTAAAGAGGCTACAAAAATAGTCAAGACAGCAGAAGCGAGAATATATGAATAATATAATCAAAGATATGGAAACTAATCACCAGAAAAATGAATCCAGAAAATTTTTTAAAGAACTGAAGTCAATGAAACGAGGGCACCAACAAAACACATATGGTTTAAAAGACAAAAATGGGAATATGATAAATACCAATGAGGAAATGTGCAACACATGGAAAGAATATTTTATTGAATTACTAAATTGTGAAGCTCCAAGTAACATTTTCTCACAGGAAGAGGTACTAACATGCGAACCACAAATTGAAGAACCTACATTTGAAGAAATCCTATATGTAATCACACGACTTAAAAACAATAAGGCAACTGGGACTGATGGAATTGCTGCTGAATTTATAAAGGCAGGTGGCCATGCATTACATCTAAAGCTATACGAACTAATAATAAAAATCTGGAGGACAGAAGAATTACCCCATGACTGGAAAGAGTCATTATTGATACCTATCTTTAAGAAAGGAGACAAGTTCCAATGTGGAAATTATAGAGGAATATCACTACTGTCCACAAGCTATAAGATACTATCCGCAGTATTACTAAATAGACTAAAACCATATTCAGAAGACATATTAGGTGACTACATGGCGGGGTTTAGACAAAACAGATCAACAATAGATCAGATATTTATCTTACGACAAATAGCCGAGAAACATTGGGAATATAAAAGAGATCTCCATAACATTTTTGTGGATTTTAAAAAGGCTTATGATAGTGTCCATAGGAATAGTCTATGGAATGCTATGCAGGAATTTGGAATACCAAGGAAGTTAATCAACATGACCAGACTATGCATGGAAGATACTTATAATATAGTAACATATAAAGGCAGGAAATCAGACCCTTTCCAAATAACATCTGGCTTGAAACAGGGTGATGCACTATCGCCGCTACTCTTCAATCTGGCTCTAGAGAAAGTTGTAAGGAAGGTAAAGGAGGAATGTGATATTGGAGGAACATCCAAGCTGCTTGGTTATGCAGATGATATAGATATTATAGGGCAAAGTGAACAAAAGACATTGGAAATATTGACTCACTTAAAGGAAAAAGCCCAACAGATGGGGCTGGTTATCAACCAAGATAAGACAGAATATATGGTAATTTCAAGAGACGGAATGGCTAGAAACTCTGGCCACATACAAATAGATAATATGACCATTAAAAGAACGGAAACATACAAATACCTGGGTACGATCTTCAACTGCTCCAACATCATAAGGGAAGAAATACAAACTAGAATCAACTCTGGAAATAAGATATACTATGCACTACAACATCTACTAAAATCAAAGGCGCTATCTCGTAACACCAAAATCACAATATACAAAACACTGATCAGACCAGTTGTGCTGTATGGCTCTGAAACCTGGAGTACAACGAAAGGAGACGAAGCCTTGTTACAAACCTTTGAGAACAAAATTTTAAGACGCATCTTTGGACCCATTAGGGATACACAAAGTGGAGAGTGGAAAAGAAGAAGTAACAAAGACATTTATGATCTGTTTAAGTCCCCGCTAATCACTGGTATCATGAAGGCTAATAGACTACAATGGCTGGGGCATATAGAAAGAATGGAAGATAATAGGGAAACAAAACTCGCTTACACTCAGGAAATAAATGACCGTAGACCCCGAGGTAGACAAAGAAGGCGGTGGAGAGATAATACATGTACAGACCTGCAAGCACTTGGAATCAACAACTGGCAAGAGAAGGTCCACCAGAGAGACGAATGGAGACGGATTGTATTTGCAGCAAAGAACCTCAATGGCTCGGAACGCTGAAGAAGAAGAAGAAGAAGTGGCAATAAAATGTGTAATCAATTCCTCTCGTACGACTGACAAATCTTTTTGTGTGGTGCGAGAGAAGTTTATCCCTGAATGCCTGTAGCATCGCTTGATGACACTCGTCATCAACGTTTCTTCTAAATGGTTGCTTATGAGCAAGAATTCTACTTTGTGAGCTCCTACCATGAAAGTTGTGAGCGAGCCTACATTTGACAATTAGGTAAATTTGGACCCAATAATGTCCGCTTGTGCACTGAGGCTCGAAGATCTGGACTTGGTTGATGACATTGCCCTCCTGTCCCACACACTGAAATGAAATGCATGATTTACCTAAACACAATAGATAGGAGAGCACATCAATAAAGTCTAAACATTCACAGGGAAAGACAAAGATAATGAGAAGAAATCAAGCAAATGTTAACCTGATCCCTCTTGGTGAAACGTCACTTCGAGAGGCAGAATTATACACCTATTTTGGTAGCAACAGACACAGATGGGTCAACATATAAAGATATTAAAATAAGAATGCAACAGGCAAGAAGAGCTTTCATAGCAAATGGACATTTGCGGAAGTCAAAGAAATTAAATAACAGACTGTTCAATGAAAGCAGTACAACTGTATGGATCAGACACATGAAGAATGACATACAATGTTTACTATGACTACTATATCATGGACAGAAGCAAGTTATATCAGGCGAGATGACTACATATTCATCAACTCGGGAGGAGATCACCATTAGAGAGGAGTAGAAATTTTAGTAAAAAGAAACCCAGAGAAAAATATTAGTGGATTCTGCGCTCATAAAGATAGAATGATACTACCTGAGGAAAGCTAGCCTCATTAAAAAAATGCCAGCTGAAGTCGGAAGTGCCGTCCTACAGGTGGCAAAATAAAAATTGGCACTATGCTTTTATGTCCGAGTGAAATGTCTCATCCGAACATCTCTCCTGCTAGAAACAGCTCTGACTACCTAGTTTCAGAATGCCACTCTTGTTTGGAACAGCTCTGACTAGGTAGTTTTCTGAATGTCCGTCGTGCCTGGAACAGCTCTGATGGGCACAACGACAAGCACATGTCCGAATCGAAAACTCGCTGAGTGGATACCGACTGCAGACCTGTCTGGTTTGTGCGGGAACGGCCCGGGGTGAACAAAATGCCCAATATATTGAAGTGAGGAATTAAAGCAGCCATGAGCAGGACGTGACGATTCCCTCGGTGAGCCCAGTACCAGGGCGCTATGTGTCGGCTCTGCAATTATGGAAGCCACTCTGGATGGTGGAAAATGCTATGGACTGTCCCTGCCTTCCTTTGAGGGATGACCGTGAAGTCTTCAACTGTTCCAACTTGACCAGCTGGAATGTTGACGGTACCACAAAAGTGAGTCTCCCAGGAATGCTAACCTGGTCAAAATTGCACACTAAAAGTCGGATGTGTTGGCCTAATGCCAAGTAGCAGGTCAGACGAAATGACGTCAAAAAGGAATTGTAAGACAATCTACAACCAAAAGATAGGAGAAACTAGAGAAGTGAGGTGAGAAGGCAAGAAACACAGGAGTAGTCAACAACAACAACAACAGACAGACCTTGGGGCTGACAGCTAGGAGGCAGCACGATTCTTTCACGGAAACAAGATTTCGTTATGAACTGGCAGGACATCGCACTGATGGCTAATAAATAAATATAAATATATAATATATATAATAAATATAATAAATAAACTTATCCATCAAATTTTCAAACTGAGGTAATTATCATCATCATCATTGCAGTGTACCATCATAATCGTGTTGTAATTCTTTTGCAGAAAATTATGTGTTTACAGAATACATGCTTACAGAAATTAAATGAAATATTTTGTTTTCACTTACCTTCATAAAATAATCCACAACGAATCACAAATGAAGATAAACCACTTATTATATCCACCAAATATTAATATAAAAGCAATTGGATAAGATGTTTTTAGTTTTACTAGATATGTATGATTACAAAATTGTTTTTGTTAAAAATATGTTTCTGTAACATTCATTTCACACAGGTAAAGGAGAAGGAAATCTCTTTTACTCCAGTTCCACTAATTTTATTCATATTTCGCAGGTGATTTATGAAATTTTGACAGACTCATGTGTCCTACTCCACTTGCAAGTGCTTATGCTGTACTCTCGCTTCCTCACCGGACCATGGATGCAGAGATTTTACGGAGACAGAAAAAGACACTTTGATGCAGTAAGCATTTTCATGTTTAAAAAAAACATGTTCTTTTAGTTGCAGTCTTGTATTTTATATTATTGCTACAACAAACAATTATGATAATAGTAGTTTTATAATAGCAAACAGATGACATGCTTACAGAAATTAAATGAAATATTTTGTTTCCACTTACCTTCATAAAATAATCCACAACGAATCACAAATGAAGATAAACCACTTATTATATCCACCAAATATTAATATAAAAGCAATTGGATAAGATGTTTTTAGTTTTACTAGATATATATGATTACAAAATTGCCTTCGTTAAGAATATTTCTTTCAAAAGGAGACGGAAATCTGTTTACAAGGCTTAAGAGATTTGCAGACGTCACCGGAAGGTTTTAATGACAAAGAACATGTGTATTAGTTTTTTAATTAATACTAGTAATACTACTACTATTAATTAGCATAACTATTAGTTAATAATTTGTTGTTTCTTTTTCTTTTCCAGGTTGGAAGGGTGCTATCGTTAGAGAGCAGAAACAAATAGTGTTAAAACTTGCTGTTGCTTTATAGATCATTGTTTCATAAGTTGATATGCAATATATATAATTAATTAGCTGCCATTTTAAATTTTCATTAGTAATAAAGCATATTTATAAAATCATAACATGGTCTTTTGATTTGTTTTATCAAACTGAAGGGGGCAAAATACATTAATTATTTAATTTAAAAAAAAAAAAAAAAAAATTTCCAATTTTTTTTGTTTCGCTCACTCGCTCGATTTGAGCTCGAGCGTAGTCCGTACACAATACTTCTAGTGCACTGAACTGAATTTTGCATGTGGATTAGCTTCCCCTATTGCCAGTGTCCCTCGCTATCAGGCAAACCCACTCCAACTTCAGAGACACATAATTGGTGTTTCAACGTTCGTTAGCAGAGTTTAAATTTTTTAAATTAATTATTAATTAATTAATTGGCAGCCATTTTGAAATTAAATTAGTAACAAAACATATTTACAACATCACAACATGGCCTTTTTATTTGTTTGATCAAACTGAAGGGAAAAATATTCATAATTGTCATTTTAAGGTTCGTTAGCTAAGTTTAGTCATTATTAAATAATTAATTAGCGGCCATTTTGAATTTTAATGACTCGATATTGCATAACATCAAAAATTTTCTACCTAGGCAGTTAGGCCTCGCCTTTCCGAACAAGACAATATATAGTTGCTATGGGGTTTTCTCAAAACTAAAGAAGTTGTAGCAGTTTTAAACACATTGTAAACAACTGTTGTTTCTGGGCAGCAAGTCAAATTGAGCTACAGGAGTATTTCCTTCTTTGTTCCAATTATGACTTAATTTTACACACAATTCTGGATATCTCGGCTTAGAATCAACGTACAGACTTGAATGAGGTAAGTTGGAAAGTATTTTTCAGGTCCTATTCATCTGTCCAGATTTAATCAATGCCAAACCAATTTTTAAAATGTCATCAAAGTACCTTGTACCTCAATGATGCCTGTATGTCACTTCTAAGTGAAGATATTCACATTTTTGTGAAGGTGAGACGAGTTGCGATTTCTCATGCTATATTAATATATTATATATTAATATAGGAAAGTGTCTATTCGGACTCCAGCTCGGAATAAACTACTCTGTCTATTCGGACTCCAGCTCGGAATAAACTACTCCGTTTATTCAGAGCTGAACTATCACGTGATTTTTCCCGTTCCCGGAAACCCCGGGTGGTCCTGGTCATGTGATTTGCCTAGTCACGTGACTTAACGTATGTGACGTCATCGGGACATGAGCGTGGCTATGTTATATACTTTTGTTGATTCAAAATCATATCCTCAGTAGCACAGTGGTAAGTGTGTCTGCCTGATAAGCGGGAGCTGTTGGTTCGATTCCCTGCTGGACGCTTATTTTTATTTTTTTTTATTTTTCAGCAATTAATTGGGTGCAAGCGACTTTTTAATAAAAAAAATATTAGGAACTACGATTATGAACAGATGTTTTGTCGCTTATATTATTTTATTTGTATTATATAAAAGTTATCACTTTTTTATGTCTTTCAACACATCTTTCTCATATCTCTGTCTCTCACACTAGCTTCATTATCTATCTATCCCCTCTCTCTTTTCAACATGCTTCACATATACCAGGTTTTCCTGCACTTTATGTGCGTAGCATTTCCTTGTTTATTTGTTAATTCATCAGGCCAGTAAGTCGGAAGCCTGGTGTTTGAATTGCTTAATCATGTCTTTCTGAGGCGATGCATATTACTGTCAGCTTGGACCGGACTTATGAGGCCAGGGTTGCCACTTTTTTTTTTGGACCAAAAGTATCTAGAAACGGCCCAAACAACATTGTCAAAGACTAAGTCAGATAGGAATGAAGACCACCCTGAAAGAGTGGTCTACCTCAAGTAGAATAGAGGTAACCTAGTGCCCCTACATGAGGGCAGGATAGGTGTAGGGAATAAGTAAGAAGGGGAACTAGTAATTAGTTCTCTCATGGGACACGGAGGTGTCAACCAGAGAGTAAGCCCTCTGGTAACGGCATGATCACGCCAACGTGATAGACACGGAGAACTAAACTAGAACTCAAGAGAGGCCACTACTCTAGCGTGCTGAGTGATGCCGCACGCAAAAGCCGTAGTGCGCCCCAAGTCCTTCCGCGTACTGTGTAAACAGCACGGGAGGAAATAGGGGACGGGACACAGACTTCGTAGTGAACGGATCGTTTAGTGTCGAGGCTTATTTCGTTAGCCGAGTAGATAGATTAGCAGTAGGGTTAGGAAACGACTAGTGATAGGGAATTCTGTGCATTTAGTCTTGTGTGATTTGTTAGCGACTGTTTGTTGTACATTGATGTGATGCAAAGAGCCAAGGGCAATAAAAATGTGTAATCAATTCCTCTCGTACGACTGACAAGTCTTTTTGTGTGGTGCGAGAGAAGTTATCCCGGAATGCCTGTGACATCGGTTGATGACAAACATCCATAAATATCTAGATTTCGTTGGAAAGTATCTAGGAAAAATATTCAGATTGAGAAAGTAAGAAATTACATATGTATTGATGTGACTGCCGCTCTCCCTGGCGAAAGGTTACGGCTGTCACCGTTATCCCGTATATTCTCAGGAGTAACGCAGCTGCGCCCGAACCGACAGCGGTTCGAGCCGCTCAGATAACTTACAGGGGTATGTGAGCCAGTCGCTCAGAAAGCAATGGCAAACTACTGAGCGTAATCTTGCCTTGTACATCAACAGCAGCTGAAAAATTATGATGTTGACTGCACCATCCTGTAAGGGATATGCAACATTAAAAAGAAAATTGATGTGACTTACCTATAGAATCATGTCCTCATCTTCACTGATGCCTGTCTCACAAGATGCACTTAGCTTGGATGATGAAGTTGAAGCTTCACATTCAAAATGACTCTGGTGTACTTTAGCTGTTCCAATTTCTTTTATTATATGATCAGGGAGCTGATAAGTTGAACAGCATTTTCCTGCTCTCATCAGGCCAAATCTTATTGTCAATGTAGCATTTAAGAGATCAAGTTTCATTCTGTTTCTTAGTTTACATTTTGTATAATTCACAGTACTGAAAACTCTTTCCGCATCAGCATTTGAATGGGGTAGTATCATGGCAGACATCGCACATTCAAAGAGCTCACGGAATGGACTGTTACCTGAGACATCTTTAAATTGTCTTACTTCACTCCAAAAAGCTTCAGTTTCTGTTGTTTGTCCAGTCAACCAAATTTATTTTTGTTAACTAATATTCTGCTTCCGCCACACTAGCCCCTAAAAATTTAATAACTTGACAATATTTAGGTATGTCCTTTACTGGCTGAGGTATGTTGTTAATAGAAAAGAGTGAAATATTTTTCAATACATCTAAATTTTCAGGAAGTCTCTGCTTCAGTTGATCGAATAATGAGACAAGAAAATCTAGACAGCGCTTTCTTAAGTTGTTCTCTTTATTTTCTGTTAACAGTCCTTTTGTTTCTAAACCATCAATTTTTGATTCGATTTGGTATCGCAGGTACGGCTTGGGAGCCAAATAGCTCTCTATAGTGCAAGTGAACAAGTCCGCTTTACAAGTTGGCAATATAAGTCTTTTACCAATTGAGTGAAATAGCAAAGTGAGGTCGTCAAGTAATTTAACTTTATCAACATTTTGAGATTCAAATAGTTTATTAACTTTTTGCACTTCACTTAAAATGGGTTGTGAAAAGAGAAGGAATGCCAAATTTTTTTCATCACTGTACATTCCATATAGTATTTCAGCTGTGTAGCACTTTTCATTTTGTCTTGTTATTCCTCATGCTCAAGGAGCTAAATACAGACAAATACCACTGCCCTGGGTACGTCAGTTATATAAACCCCTGGGGAGCTACAGGCCAGGAAAAGATACCTGGTCAAATGCAGCCACACTTGCCTTTGATGTTTATTAGGGGTTCCAGAGTAGACATGAAATGATGGCGGTAGCGCTTGATCTCGAGGATGCGTACAATAGAGTTCGATATGATATTTTGATGACCGCACTGATGGAGAAGGGGGTCAATCCCTGGTTGGTGAACTGGATAGCAGCCGTCCTGCACTCTCGTCGGGTTGCTCTCCGTCTGGGCGCATGGACCTCAGAGCCACATATGTTAACCCCGTGACTGCCACAGGGATCTGCAGTCTCACCGGTGCTCTTTAATGTGTATACGAGCAAGACTGCAAACCTAGAAGCACCAGGGGTTGGAAGAATACTAACATTTGCAGATGATATTCTTGCATATAGGCAGGGGAGAGGTAGGGAGCAAACAGCCCAGGAGTTACAGGCGACAGTAGATAAAGTGATTGACTGGTGCACAGAAATGAGTGCTGTCATCCACCCGGAAAAGGTGGCTGTTTTGTGGTGCTCTCTGGACAACAGGATTGTAAGAGCTGATGTCCCAAGCCTCGCGATAGATGGCAGAAATGTTAGCAGAGAGAACAAACTGAAGTATCTGGGGATCACATTTGACAGGAGCCTATCCTTCAAGGACCATGTGGAGATGGTCGTGACAAGATCTCAAAAGGGACTCAATGCACTTAAAACTATGGCTGCAATGGACATAGAGCAGAGAATGCTTTTCACACTATACCAGCACTTGATCCTCTCAGGAATTGATTATGGATTAGGTCTGCTCACTGTCTCAGAGAGTCAGCTGGTGAAGTTAGAGCGCATACAGAATGAAGCTATGCGGGTCATTCTGGGATGCACTAGAGACACCCCAGTAGTGTGTATGCGTTACATCCTTGGTCTGCCGACTGTTGCTGGTAGGCTCAAGGTGATGCAGGCGAAAGCATACCTCAAAGTAGCTGCAGACACAGACCACCCACTGCATGAGGAGCTGGACGCAGTTAAGGGTCAGCGACTGGTAAGAGGGAAATCATGGATGGCTCAGGCAGAGGATACGATCAGACAGGTGTGCCCCTTGGAGAACATTAGGCGTGGAGTGGAGTGGGTCAGAGTGCCAGCGGAGCAGTCAGACTTGTGCAGAGTTATAATCACATTAAGCCGGGAGTTCAGGGAGTGGCCAGTAGGGGCCACGGAAGTGGAAATCCAGCAACTAATTCAGGACAATGCTCACTCGAGTGATGTGATTATCTACACAGATGGTTGGAGTATTGATACATGACAAGGCAGACGTGGTTGCGGCCTTGTGGGAGCACGTGCACACCTCGGAGGAGCAAATGGATTACCATGGTCTGGCAAGAATGAGACAACGAGGAGTGACGAAGGGATCTGGCCGACGCTCAATGCTCAGAGGAAAGGCGAGACGGACTTATAATCAAATTGCTACTGGTACTATTAGTGTTGGAACTCTTCGCTGGCTGCTGAGGATGGGGACGGAGCACTTATGGGAATGCCCCGAATGCTGTGATGTCGATTCCTAAATCAATCAATCAATTTCGAAGTGTGTCTTCAACTCGAACCATCGGTTCACAATTACTTCAACAGCTAGTTGAATTGATAACCATCTAGTTTTGCAATATGACAGAATTTTCAGTGGTGAGGAACTATCATTTAATGCTTTATGTAAATTATTATATTGCTGTTGTCTGACAGATGATTTGGAGAACCAGTTATGTGTTTCAGCAATAAGGAATTCCAAATTCCTTGGTAAACATTCTGACTGATGAGGCATGTGATAATGCTAGCTGCAAGGAATGACATACACATTTCATGAGGATTAAAGATGGGATATCTTCCTTCAATTTTGCATACACGCCATTGTTGATACCGACCATTACCGATGCATTATCGGTTCCAATTGCAGCCAAATTCTTTAAGTTTAAATGTTTACTGACCAAAAGTTTCTTCAGAACCCTTTTGCGCCATTTTACTCATTACCGGGGGGGGGGGGGGGGGGGGGGGGGGGGGGTTGCCAGATGCCAGATTGTTGAGCGTTGACCCAAGTCAGTTCAAAGTTTAAATAATGGCAGTTACCATAATTTACGCGCATCCAGACCGAACATAAAATGGGTAAATGACACCGAAAGAAAAGTAAAATCTAGAAAGTATTCAAAATATCCGACTCCAAATGAAAAGTATCTAGAATTGCATCCAGCATCCAAACGTCAGAAAACGGTTTCCAGATGCCGGCAAAAAACCTCAAGATCTGGATATAAAATATCTAGAATGGCAACTATGGTGAGGACATT
This sequence comes from Cepaea hortensis, assembly GCA_963921405.1. Classification (NCBI taxonomy): domain Eukaryota; kingdom Metazoa; phylum Mollusca; class Gastropoda; order Stylommatophora; family Helicidae; genus Cepaea; species Cepaea hortensis. Next base: position 18,492,618 of record OY992891.1, read on the forward strand.
AATAGCAGGAAATAGTAGGTCGGTAATGTCAACAACGAAGGAAACCTGTAAACAGTAAGTGTACAGAAACGCAAGTTAACAATTCTTTAACTCGCATGGGAACACAATTATTGTTATTGGGGATACCAATCTGGAAAATTATTCTTGATATTTAAACAGCTTCATACTCCAGCTCGGAATAAACTACTCTGTCTATTCGGACTCCAGCTCGGAATAAACTACTGTCTATTCGGACTCCAGTTCGGAATAAACTCTCCCTTAATATAGCATGAGAAATCGCAACTCGCCTCACCTTCACAAAAATGTGAATATCTTCACTTAGAAGTGACATACAGGCATCATTGAGGTACCATTATTACTACATTTACATTAGATTTTGAATTTCAAGGCCTATCTAGTATCTACTGTGGTGGCCTCATTAGTAAATAATTTAGCGTACACATGGAGCGTACACATAGCTCCATAGCTATAACATATAACATAGCGTACACATGGAGAACTTGAACTATCACGATTTTAAATTTGAGAATTTACTAAATTCTCAAATTTAAAATCGTGATAGTTCAAGTTCTCCCTACAATAACAACAACGCCATTTTTTAAGTTTAAACTTTTAAAAAACGAATCATGAAATGATGTAGTCAAATATTCAACGTTACCAATCTAAACTGTCAGGGACGGCTGCCCGAGTGGCTAGAATGCCGGCCTCGCCTTCGGGAGACCCAGGTTTGAATCCTTAGTAAGGTGTGGATTTTTTTCTGTTGAGGTAAAACAAGAAAGTCCTAACCTGCACAGTTCGCGTCGACTACATCTACCCATGCCGCCATGTTTCCAACTGCCGAAGTTAGTATAAAAACTGAGAGATACTCTCAAATGGTCTACAGTATTACCGAAACAATATAAACAACAATATATATGTTAATATTGTTGTATAAATAAGCAATCGTTATTGTCGTGGCGAATTTAGCGTAAGTTAGCCATCACCTTGATCTACCCTAGTAAAAGCATTGAACATTGCGTACACATGGGCTTCTGCGTGAATATGAGTTCACATAGCGTACACATGGGCTTCTGTATGAGTTCACATAGCGTACACATGGGCTTCTGTATGAGTTCACATAGCGTACACATGGGCTTCTGTATGAGTTCACATAGCGTACACATGGGCTTCTGTATGAGTTCACATAGCGTACACATGGGCTTCTGCGTGAGTATGAGTTCACATAGCGTACATATGGGCTTCTGTATGAGTTCACATAGTGTACACATGGGCTTCTGTATGAGTTCACATAGTGTACACATGGGCTCCTGTATGAGTTCACATAGCGTACACATGGGCTTCTGTATGAGTTCACATAGCGTACACATGGGCTTCTGTATGAGTTCACATAGCGTACACATGGGCTTCTGTATGAGTTCACATAGTGTACACATGGACTTCTGTATGAGTTCACATAGTGTACACATGGGCTTCTGTATGAGTTCACATAGCGTACACATGGGCTTGTATGAGTTCACATAGCATACACATGGGCTTCTGTATGAGTTCACATAGCATACACATGGGCTTCTGCGTGAGTATGAGTTCACATAGCGTACACATGGGTTTCTGTATGGGTATGCCATAAGTAGCAATTATAATGGATACAGAGAGAGCAAAATCGATCAAAGGATATTGGACTGTATCTGAAAGATTGTTACTGGTGAAGTTGAGTGGAAAACCTTTTGATGAGAACGTCATTCAAGTTTATGCACCAACAGCATACAGTAGTGATGACAGCATCGATGAATTTCATAATGATTTAGAGAAAGCCTTCAAGAAATGCAAGAATTCTGAAGTAACTATTATAATGGGTGACTTGAATGCCAAAGTTGGAAATCAACAGGGCGGATGCATAGTAGGCAAATATGGATAGGGGAACAGAATGAAAGAGGTTGCAGACTAGTACAGTGGGCAAAAGAGCAAGATTTGATTATTGGAAACACCTGGTTTCAACAACGCCCAAGGAGATTATGGACATGGAGGAGTCCTGATCATAAGATTAGAAATCAGATTGATTACGTCCTCATCAACAGAAGATTTCGAAATGCCTTAAAAGTCGCAACAACTATACCAAGCGCAGACTGCTACAGCGACCATAGATTAATCTTAAGCAATTTACATATAAAGAAAGTCAAATATTCACCAAGAAACACAAAATTTGATCTACAAGCACTGAAGAGTGAGGAAATAAAAGATAAATTCAACCTCGAGGTAAAGAACAGATTCGATGCATAGTCCGATATGGAAATATTATTTCAAGACGTCAGTGACCAATGGGAAATATTAAAGAAATCAGTCAACCAAGCTGCAGAAACAACCATCCCAAAAATAAAGATAATAGGACGCAAGAAATGGATTACGGAAGACATCTTCTTAAAACTCATGGAAGTAAGAAGAAATAACAAACATAACAAGGAAAAATATGAAGAGATTCGTAGGAAAATTAGGATGCTATGTAAAGAGGCAAAAGAAACATGGCTTGAGAAAAATTGCAAGGAAATTGAACACCAACACAACATCCGGAATACCAAAAGAATTAAAGACATCACTAACAAAAGAACACACACATCAACGGATTGCCTAAAAACCAAAGATGGCAAAATCATAATAGAAAAAGATCAGATTTTACATGCGTGGTCAGATTATGTGAAAGACCTTTATGATGATACAAGAGAAGAACAATATGATTATTGGAATAATAATGAAGGACCATCAATTTTGAAGACAGAAGTTAAGAGTGCTCTTAACCATATGAAAACTGGCAATACCCCGGGTACAGATAACATCACAGTAGAAATGATCAATGCCTTAGAAGAATATGGAATAGACCAAGTCACCAGACTGCTGAACGCAATATACGACACTGGAGATATACCTCCTGAATTTGTAATTCTATATTTATTGCAATCCCGAAGAAATCAGGAGCCATGGAATGCGATAAACACAGAACAATTAGTATAATGAGCCACATCACGAAGATTCTGCTGAGAATTATCATGCAAAGAGTTAGGAAGAAAATACAACCTGAAATAGGAGAAGAACAATGTGGGTTTGTAGAAGGCAAGGGCACAGTAAATGCTGTGTATATACTGAGAACAGTAATTGAGCGTTCTATAGAAGTAAACAAAGACATGTATCTTTGTTTTATTGACTACACAAAGGCTTTCGATAAAGTGAGACATGTCGACATGATAAGGATGCTTGAAGATCTACAAATTGATGGAAAAGACCTTAGACTTGTAAAAAACATATATTGTAAACAACAAGCTGCCATCAGAATTGATTACGATGTAGGTCAATATCAGCCTATTAAAAGAGGTGCGAGACAGGGATGTGTAATGTCTCCAGATCTTTTCCCCTGTACAGTGAAAATATATTCAGAAATATAGAAGATATGGAAGGAATCAACATTGGGGGAAGATACATCAATAACATTAGATATGCAGATGATACAGTCTTGATTACAAACAATGAACAGGACCTTCAAAATTTATTAGATGCGGTTGTTGCACACAGTGAACAACTAGGGTTAGAACTGAATATTAAGAAGACACAGATTATGGTCGTGACTGGGAAGAAGGAAATACCACAATGTGATATACGATGTGATATATCATTGGGGGAAGATACATCAATAACATTAGATATGCAGATGATACAGTCTTGATTACAGACAATGAACAGGACCTGCAAAATGTATTAGATGCGGTTGTTGCACACAGTGAACAACTAGGGTTAGAACTGAATATTAAGAAGACACAGATTATGGTCGTCACTGGGAAGAAGGATAAATAGAAAAAGAAAAATACCACAATGTGATATACGAGTAGATGGGCATATTCTTAAACAAGTGAATCGATACTGTTATCTCGGCACAGTCATAACATCTGATGGGAGATGCCTTTAAGAGATTAGAACAAGAATTGCCATTGCGAAGGTAGCCTTTTGCAAGATGAAAAACATACTGACCAATAAAAAGATATCAATTGAAACGAGAAATAGAGTGTTGAGGTGCTACATTGAACCTGTGCTTTTGTATGGATGTGAAGCGTGGACAATAAGCAGTCAAGCTGAAAAACAGCTGATGGCTGTGGAAATGTGGTTTCTGAGGAAAATGCAAAGAATACCATGGACGGACAGAAAAACCAAGGAGCAAGTCCTTCAAGAAACAAATGAAGATTGTAAACTGATTAGAGTCATTAGACGTAGACAGTCAAGATTTTTTGGACATGTTATGAGAAGAAATGACAAGATCGAAGGGAAGAGACCAAGGAGAAGACCGAGAAGTAAATACCTGGATGGCTTGGCCGCATGGCACGATCGAGATAGGAACACGGAGCTGATCCACGACTCTGGTGATCGAGTCAGATGTTAGAACATGACCGCCCACGCTTATCGGTATCGCACATGATGGATGGATGAGTCAAGAACCTCTGCCACAGTACTCGAGACATTCCAATACGTGCTCCGTCCTCATCTTCAACACCGAACGAACGAAGAGTAATATAGTATTGGTACTGGCTGCAGTCTGATTAGATGTCCGTCTGACTTCCTCGATGTCCTGATTGTCGGCCAGATTCTCTGGTCACTTTCTGGTTGTCCATTATCTCTAGCCTATTCTGGTGAATTTGTGTCTAATCGCTATTTAGAGAGGTCCAAAGGGCCCCGACCACATCTGCCTTATCATGCACCAATACGTCACCCAACAGTGCAGACCCAGCCAATCTGTCCACCTGCTCGTTTCTCACCACACCAGCGCGTCCTGGGAGGGGGAGGGGGAGAGACATCCAACAGATGCTCCCTATCTTTGATTATTTTTTGTTTTATTGAAGCACGCCCCTTTGCGCTAAGCATTCCTGTATTCACATTTTCTTATTATTTTATTCTGTATCTGCAGTCACAGCAAAGTATAACATGAAAACAGTCATCTATGTGCGGCTTCTGACAGACAGACAGACAGACAGACAGACAGACAGACAGACAGACAAACAGACAGGCAGGCAGGCAGGCAGGCAGATCTGTCTGAAAATAAAGTTCCAAGATAAGGAAATTGGCCCTGAGATAGGGGAGTCTTTCTGAATCTTACATTGAAAGACAAAGAAACAGCAGATAATTTGTGTATCTAAAGTCCATGGATAAGAAGAAATGCAGATGGGGTTGGGTACTTTCTCTGCTTTTAAAGAATGGTGCATTGGTTTGAGAAAATGATGTCACTGACAAAGGGGCAATACTCATGTAGGATTAAATCCGAGGGAGATGTAAAAAATTTAGCATACATGTTGTTGACTGAGGGTAATACAGCAGACATGTTGTTGACTGAGGGAACTACAGCATACATGTTGTTGACTGAGAGAACTACAGCATACATGTTGTTGACTGAGGGAACTACAGCATACATGTTGTTGACTGAGAGAACTACAGCATAAATGTTGTTGACTGAGGGAACTACAGCATACATGTTGTTGACCGAGGGAACTACAGCATAAATGTTGCTGACTGAGGGAACTACAGCATAAATGTTGTTGACTGAGAGAACTACAGCATAAATGTTGTTGACTGAGAGAACTACAGCATAAATGTTGCTGACTGAGAGAACTACAGCATAAATGTTGTTGACTGAGAGAACTACAGCATAAATGTTGCTGACTGAGAGAACTACAGCATACATGTTGTTGACTGAGAGAACTACAGCATAAATGTTGTTGACTGAGAGAACTACAGCATAAATGTTGTTGACTGAGAGAACTACAGCATACATGTTGTTGACTGAGAGAACTACAGCATAAATGTTGTTGACTGAGAGAACTACAGCATAAATGTTGTTGACTGAGGGAACTACAGCATACATGTTGTTGACCGAGGGAACTACAGCATAAATGTTGTTGACTGAGGGAACTACAGCATAAATGTTGTTGACTGAGGAAACTACAGCAGACAGGTTGTTGACTGGAGAAACTACAGCAGACAGGTTGTTGACTGGGGAAACTACATCAGACAGGTTGTTGACTGAGGAAACTACAGCAGACAGGTTGTTGACTGGGGAAACTACATCAGACAGGTTGTTGACTGAGGAAACTACAGCAGACAGGTTGTTGACTGGGGAAACTACATCAGACAGGTTGTTGACTGAGGAAACTACAGCAGACAGGTTGTTTACTGAGGGAACTACATCAGACAAGTTGTTGACTGGGGAAACTACAGCAGACAGGTTGTTGACCGAGGAAACTACAGCAGACAGGTTGTTGACTGGGGAAACTACATCAGACAGGTTGTTGACTGAGGAAACTACATCAGACAGGGTGTTGACTGAGGAAACTACAGCAGACAGGTTGTTGACTGGGGAAACTACAGCAGACAGTTTGTTGACCGAGGAAACTACAGCAGACAGGTTGTTGACTTGGGAAACTACAGCAGACAGGTTGTTGACTGAGGAAACTACAGCAGACAGGTTGTTGACCGAGGAAACTACAGCAGACAGGTTGTTGACTGAGGAAACTACAGCAGACAGGTTGTTGACTGAGGAAACTACAGTAGACAGGTTGTTGACTGGGGAAACTACAGCAGACAGGTTGTTGACCGAGGAAACTACAGCAGACAGGGTGTTGACTGAGGAAACTACAGCAGACAGGTTGTTGACTGAGTAAACTACAGCAGACAGGTTGTTGACCGAGGAAACTACAGCAGACAGGTTGTTGACTGGGGAAACTACAGCAGACAGGTTGTTGACGGAGGGAACTACAGCAGACAGGTTGTTGACCGAGGAAACTACAGCAGACAGGATGTTGACTGGGGAAACTACAGCAGACAGGTTGTTGACTGGGGAAATAATAGAGAAACATGTTGCTCTCTTATAGATGCATTGTCAGAAACAAGTTACCACACATTCAGGACACATGAAACTGATCGTGTTCTTCAAACAGACAATACGGTATTATACAATTGATCATTTCTTCTCTCAGACATGGAATCATACAATTTATCAGTTCTTATCATAGACAACACGCAGTCATTACATTGATCAGTTCTTTAAATAGATAACATTTAATCTTGAAATTGATCAGTTCTTTACATTGAACAGGTGGAATCATGAAAGTGTTGCAGTTCTTCATACAGACAACATGAAATCATGGAATAGACAACATTAAATCATGAAACAGATAGCATGAAATCATGGAACCAATCATGTTATTCACATAGACAATGTCAAATCATAGAACTGATCATGTTATTCACATAAACAACACGAAGTCATGTGACCGATACGTTCTCCATTATAGACGGTATGAAATAATGCAATTTAGTTCTTCATATAGACACAATGAAAACACAGAACTGATTACGTCTTCCACATATACATTCTTTATTGAAACTGATCAGTTTTTGACACAGACTATATGAAATCATAGAAGTGATTACTTTTGGACACAAACAAAAGTAAATCTAAAATGTGACTGTTTATTTACACAGAAAACATGGAATCAAAGAATGGACTGCATTCTTATCATCGACAACTTGAAATCATAGACGAGATTACGATGTTGACACACACAATATAAAATATGGAAACTGATTTGTTCTTCACATTGACAACATGAAATCATAGAACTGATCACGTGCTTCTCAAGAAAACATAAATACGTGGAGTGTATCAGTTATTTGCATTATCATTATGTCGAATATCCTTTGCATAACATCGGATTTATCCAATCCATCATTGGTTCCTTCGCCTCATACATCTTCATACTCATGATGTCCTTAATGTCAAATATGATCGACACCTTGCTCTTCTCCCAGGATGTATGAGTATCTGACTGTTCTCTCTAAACCACAGTCTCCTCTCCCAGGAAGTATGAGCCTCTGACTTCTCTCTAAACCACTGTCTCTTCTCCCAGGAAGTATGAGTCTCTGACTGTTCTCTCTAAACCACTGTCTCTTCTCCCAGGAAGTATGAGTCTCTGACTGTTCTCTCTAAACCACTGTCTCTTCTCCCAGGAAGTATGAGTCTCTGAATGTTCTCTCTAAACCACTGTCTCTTCTCCCAGGAAGTATGAGCCTCAGACTGTTCTCTCTAAACCACTGTCTCTTCTCCCAGGAAGTATGAGTCTCTGAATGTTCTCTCTAAACCACTGTCTCTTCTCCCAGGAAGTATGAGCCTCTGACTTCTCTCTAAACCACTGTCTCTTCTCCCAGGAAGTATGAGTCTCTGAATGTTCTCTCTAAACCACTGTCTCTTCTCCCAGGAAGTATGAGCCTCTGACTGTTCTCTCTAAACCACTGTCTCTTCTCCCAGGAAGTATGAGCCTCTGACTTCTCTCTAAACCACTGTCTCTTCTCCCAGGAAGTATGAGCCTCTGACTTCTCTCTAAACCACTGTCTCTTCTCCCAGGAAGTATGAGTCTCTGAATGTTCTCTCTAAACCACTGTCTCTTCTCCCAGGAAGTATGAGTCTCTGACTGTTCTCTCTAAACCACTGTCTCTTCTCCCAGGAAGTATGAGTCTCTGACTGTTCTCTCTAAACCACTGTCTCTTCTCCCAGGAAGTATGAGCCTCAGACTGTTCTCTCTAAACCACTGTCTCTTCTCCCAGGAAGTATGAGTCTCTGACTGTTCTCTCTAAACCACTGTCTCTTCTCCCAGGAAGTATGAGTCTCTGACTGTTCTCTCTAAACCACTGTCTCTTCTCCCAGGAAGTATGAGTCTCTGACTGTTCTCTCTAAACCACTGTCTCTTCTCCCAGGAAGTATGCGTCTCTGACTGTTCTCTCTAAACCACTGTCTCTTCTCCCAGGAAGTATGAGTCTCTGACTGTTCTCTCTAAACCACTGTCTCTTCTCCCAGGAAGTATGAGTCTCTGACTGTTCTCTCTAAACCACTGTCTCTTCTCCCAGGAAGTATGAGTCTCTGACTGTTCTCTCTAAACCACTGTCTCTTCTCCCAGGAAGTATGCGTCTCTGACTGTTCTCTCTAAACCCCTGCCTCTTCTCCCAGGAAGTATGAGTCTCTGACTGTTCTCTCTAAACCACTGTCTCTTCTCCCAGGAAGTATGCGTCTCTGACTGTTCTCTCTAAACCCCTGCCTCTTCTCCCAGGAAGTATGAGTCTCTGACTGTTCTCTCTAAACCACTGCCTCTTCTCCCAGGAAGTATGAGTCTCTGACTGTTCTCTCTAAACCCCTGCCTCTTCTCCCAGGAAGTATGAGTCTCTGACTGTTCTCTCTAAACCACTGTCTCTTCTCCCAGGAAGTATGAGTCTCTGACTGTTCTCTCTAAACCCCTGTCTCTTCTCCCAGGAAGTATGAGTCTCTGACTGTTCTCTCTAAACCACTGTCTCTTCTCCCAGGAAGTATGAGTCTCTGACTGTTCTCTCTAAACCACTGCCTCTTCTCCCAGGAAGTATGAGTCTCTGACTGTTCTCTCTAAACCACGGTCTCTTCTCCTAGGATGTATGATTCTCTGACTGTTCTCTCTAAACCACTGCCTCTTCTCCCAGGAAGTATGAGTCTCTGACTGTTCTCTCTAAACCCCTGCCTCTTCTCCTAGGATGTATGATTCTCTGACTGTTCTCTCTAAACCACTGCCTCTTCTCCCAGGAAGTATGAGTCTCTGACTGTCCTCTCTCATCCACTGTCAGGTTTAACATGATCAAAGTATTTCAATTTCCCAGACATGATGCAGTCGATGTCGTCTTGTCTTCACTTTCTGACTATGGTGTAACTTCGTTCTAGGCTTCAGTTCGTCGCTAATCTATTTACTGACTTCGTAGAATGGTGACATTGATGGCTGTATCACACGCAATGAAATGTACACGGTGGTTACGATGGTAATGTTCACTGATCATTGTATACATTTCTATTGATTTTTGTATAATAACACACTTTCAAATTAATATTTGTAGAATTTCACACTTTAGCGATGTAATTTGGCTCAATTGTGGTTCACACTCCACAACTGGTATGATCGTATAATTCACAAAAAAAAATTATTTATGCCATGTATGGAAACAAATTTACATTACTTTGACATATATCACACAGTAATGATGTTGAATCGTGCAATGAACTGATGCTGGTTCAGAACTTTTTAATACCAATCGATAGCTGGCGTTGGTTTAGTGGTTTATAACACCACTTGCCTGCTGGCGTAAACTGTTGGTTGAATATTACAACAAATGCCTGCTATGACTGCTTTGCTGGCGTTGGTTAATTGTGTTCTGATACCAATTGCTTTGCTAGCGTTGGTTCACTGTATTCTGACACCAATTGCTTTGCTAGCGTTGGTTCACTATATTCTGACACCAATTGGGGTCCTGCCTGTCAGCGACTTGTTCGCTGCAGATTCTCAGGACTCCCCTACTTTCGCACCGCACGAAATAACAACTCATGACATTTGCGAAAGGAATGCAATTTATTTAGATCCGACATTTCAATGACTCTGCGAGCGTAATACTTCATCATCGTTATACAACATGAATGCAATGAAGTGGTGAGAAATGATGCTCGAAATCACAATCTAAATGAATAGCCTAATGTTTGCCTATTGCCTAGAAACTATAGCATTGGTTAAGGATACGTCTGCTCTCTACCGTCTCCAGTCGGGTCTGTCCACACGCTACACATTGCGTGGACAAGCACGGACACTGTCCTCTCCGTGCAGTAGCTATTATTGCGTGCATGGTCTCGCAAGCACGCTGGCTTGTGAGGTCGAGTAACCGGGCACTTCACGGTTACTCGCAAGGACAAGCTTGCCAATGGCTTGGGGAAAGCCCTCGCTCAGTTGTACGCATTGGCCCCTGGTCTAACACAAATGTGTCTCCTTGTGAGGCTATTTATAGTGCTTGGTGTCTCTCCTGTCTGGTGTCTCCCTACTAGACTTATGTTTACTCTCCTTAACTCTGTAAGGTCTTATTGGAGATCTTGACAACCACATCACTGTCCGAGTGTCGATTGTCCTATAAGAATATGGGTCTAGAACCACATCACTGCGAGAGTGTCGATTGTCATATAACAATATGGGTCTAGAACCACATCATTGCCCGAGTGTCGATTGTCTTATAACAATTCTACTCAAGATCTGCGCGGGTGCTACGGAGTTCGTGCATCGAGCGAAGCCATCCTTGAGTGAATTTTCAGCAGCGTGTGTGGTTATCAGCAGTCTGTGTTTACGTTTTTTCAACATGGCGGAAGAACGTGTTTTTACCGAGCGGTCAGCAGTCAACATAACGAAGCGGCGTGGTAGCCGCGCAGGGACAAAGAAGCAAGGTAAGCGCGGTGGTTTGAGGCGTTTTAGACTCAAGTGTCACCGTCTAGGACTCAGGAATATCCGTATTCTATATTGGAACTGTGCCAGTGTAAAACAACGGGGCTCTATTTTAGAAACCCTAGTTTACAGGAACGACATTGTAGCACTCCAGGAGACGAGACTGGGCGATCAGCTACTCCGAATTGCCGGCTTCAAATGTTTCTACAACAGACGACATCTGGGAACGGCGATTCTCGTTCGCGACAGCATGGTGGCGTCAGAGCTAGACATGTCCAGTTGGGACAGTGACGATATACAAATACAGGCGTTGAGAGTTCATTCCAGTATACCATTCGTGTTGGTTAATGTTTATGCCCGCAATGCGAGTATGGACGCCCAGAAGTGGCAGTGCTTAAGTGGCATATTAGGCCACGAGAGAAATGTTATTTTCTGTGGTGACTTCAACGCTAAAGGCAGAGCATGGGGAAACACTTCCTCCAATACACAAGGGGAGGAGCTCGAGACTGCACTGGAAACCATCGACCTGGTTTGTATTAACAGTGGCTGTGTCACCAGGACAGCAAGCCGTCCAGGCGATGAGGACAGTGCTATTGATCTGGCGCTAGTTTCACCTTCACTCACTACAGTGTGTAGATGGGGTGTCCTAGGACACCATGTGTAACGAAGTCAACTCATAACTGATAACTCATAACATGAGTGGAGTCTGGTGGATCTTTATAAATATACTTTATTCGTGTTGATGACAGCTGGAATTAGTGTGGCAACCTTTCTGTTCGGTATCTTGATGTTAACTGCCCCTTTGACAACAAACCACGTCACGAATTGAGCATCTCTCCTCTCATTCGACCCCGATGCTCAATCGTGCTGTAGTCGTTTCCCACCTAAATACTACCAAAACCCCTTCCTCTGTTACACCTCCCTATGTTTTCTAAAGAATTTTTCCTCTAAAGGAAAAATTCTTTACTCCCAACTCTCTTACTCTATTCCCTCTTTTTCCTTAACTCCCAGATTTCCTCTAATCTTCCCCAAACCAACTCAAATTTGGAGCAAATATTATATCATTTAACCCTTCTCCCTGTCGTATTTTCAATCTAGTACCCTACTATAAACTATTTCCTCTTCATAACATAATAACTCATATCAACTACATAATAACATTGAAAACTCAACTTAACAAGTATATACAATACGTCATAACACATATGGTTGAAATAACCCCTCCTCCTCTTCATAAGAAATCTTTCTGGTACCAACTCCCCATTGTTTTCAACAACACTACCAATTCTCTACTTTCAACCTGTAATCACTCTCACACAATAGAAAGACAAAGAATCGGTGGCCACCGGTATTTAAAAGAAGCAGTAGAACTCTTCCACACAAAGACCACACTCAGCTAAATCACACTCCTTTTACCAAACCACACTCCTTTACCCTCCTATGTCATTTGAGACTTTATGTAATAAAGTCTAAAATAATTATATCTCCTACAATACCACTCATTATGGTAAACGTTTACGCTTCTATTTACAGCATCAAAAATACCAACCAAGTGTCTGTATATTTCAGACACTACCAACTTTATAACTCTGAACCTTACCTCAATGTAATGTTAACCACAAAACACGTCCCGAGGACACAATTAAAAATCAAGACCTGTTCCAACATTATACACATCACCTCACATAATATACCTCTCTTTTAATCTTGCCCCCTTACTGTCCATTTATTATGGGCAGACCTACTCAAACCTCCAGTTGTTAATTTATGCCGTTATCAACAGCAACCATGTACTGCTCCTAACTCACGTCTGTGACTGCAGTCCGTATAACACGGACCCTCAAAACCCCATGTCATTTTGTTCCCAATGTATATTTCACACTTATTATTGTACTGTTATCTACAGTATCTAATCAAACATGGATTCAATTCATGTTTAATTATTTGTCTGGGGCAACCCGTTACCCACTTCTTCTTCTTCAATCCCATGGCTCTTTTGACCCCCTGAAACTATGTTCAAAACTTTCCCCTCATTCATTAATCTTTTCTTCAATTAATGCCTATGTTTCCACAACTTAACCTCTCAACGCTGATTATCCCAGCAACCTTGCTAGTAGCATATACATCAACTTGTTATTTACAAGGAGAATATGTCTCTCTTCTAGTCCCCAGTAGTTTATTATTATATTCTGAACGAAGGTCTAAAATAAAGCCCCATGTATTGTCCTTATTCTAGACAAAACCATGTAGATTAAACTTAACATAACTAATTTCCAACATGTATTTTCAAACATACAAGACAATTCACTTACATTATAAGTTAAGCGAAATAAAATCAAAACAGAACATCATACCCTCCCAAACTTTTTACATCATTTATGTTTCCCCACATATTAATTAAAGGTATGAACTCATTCAAAGAAAAATATATATTAAAATAATACAACATACATCCTAACCTATTGTTAGTTAATACTACTGGTCTCTTTTACGGACCAATAGTTTGTACGTAAAAGTCTAAGAACACCACAATCCTATTCTAAAACTACCATCATTTTACCAAACCAAATCAATTAAAAACATATATGAGGCATTGAAAACTCAACTTCAATCAAAACAACTGTCTTCTCGCTAAAGAGAATATAATTCACACAGAATTAACCACTTAAAGTGATCAAGCAACACGTACCTATTCACACACATCATGCCTATTTTGTTATAAAACAAAACAACTCAATGCCAAGCATTAATGCCAAAATATATATACATATATATATATATATATATATATATATATATATATATATATATATATATATATACATATCTGCAGACTAACATATCGCGGAACAATACTTGTTCCCCTCAACCAAAATCACCACTCCACAATTGACCGTTCCATTTTCTGGAAGTCAAACATTGATTATCTCCCCTCACAATATTTTACAAAACTAACTCCTTACACATCACATTATTTGGAACACAATCACTGTAAACTACAGGTCAACTCATTTCACCTATTACTATCCCAATGTTATCTCAAAGTACCAGTGGTCATCCAGTAATAGAACCTGTGACTTGGCACACCAATTGTTTCCCTTGGATTTATTCCAAGCATCACTACACTTGTTAATCATTATTATTACCGTTAACTACGGTATCTCTAGCCTCTTACGTCCAACAAAACTTTGTCTCTCACCAATACAACCAAGTCTACTTTTTAAGTTTCTCGTCTATCCGACGCAATTAACTAAACACATCATTATCTTCCAACATCTCACCACGACTACTCTAAGCTATTCCTCAGGTCTCTCCTAGCACTCTTGTATTGTGACGATAATCAAACTGGTCACTCTTATCGAAACACATTCTCCAACATTCATTTAACTAACCTTGTTTACCTCTGTACCTTTCACTCCTTTTCCTATTTATCGGGACTCTTCCAGAACAGCAACCCACTCCACTTATAACTGACAGCAGAGCTCACTTTTCTCATTTCTCAGTGTTAGGCATTCTTGCTTCGACACATCCCTGTTAACAATACTAAACACATTTTATGAAACATCATTCAGAATGTTAACTCTGTTTCCGTCAACTTGTCACACAACTTCCCTAACTTTTTTTCAACGTCAGATATTCTAACGAAACGACATCCCAATTCTCTAATCATGTTCTCTCTATCTCTCAATTTTCGGATACTCTATTTTCCTCTTTTTATCAACGTCACTTATCAACCATGGTTTGGGAGAGAGAAATGAAAGAGGTTACAGACTTGTAGAATGGGCAAAAGAACAAGAATTGGTTGTAGGAAACACCTGGTTTAAACAACATCCTAGAAGATTATGGACATGGAGGAGTCCAGACAGCAGGATTAAAAACCAGATAGATTACATCCTGATAAGCAAAAGGTTTCGAAATGCATTAACAGTTGTAAAAACAGTTCCAAATGCAGACTGTTACAGTGATCACAGATTAATTACTGGCACATTGAGGGTAAAGTTAAAGAAAGTCAAGTATACAGCAGGAAACCCTAAATATGACTTGTGCAAATTGAAAACTGACAAAGAAATACAAGATAATTTTAACATAGAAGTAAAGAACAAATTTGATTTATTGTCTGATCTAGAGATCCTATTTCAAGATGTAGATGATCAATGGGAAATGCTGAAGAATTCAATCAGTTGTGCAGCAGAAAAAACTATTCCAAAAGTAAAGAAAGTTGGCCGTAAGACAGGGATGACTGAAGAAATTTTACAACTAATGGAAACAAGAAGACAGAACAAAAATAATCCTGCCAAATATGAAGAAATTCACAGAAAAGTCAGAACCTTATGTAAGGAGGCTAAAGAAACATGGCTTGAGAAAAATTGCAGAGAAATTGAAAAACAACACAACAGTAAAAATGCAAAACTAATGCACAAAAGAATTCAGGAGATTACTAATCAAAGAACACGTACATCAGCAGGCTGCCTAAAGACAAAAGATGGAAGAGTCATAATAGAAAAAGATCAGATATTACATGAATGGTCAGATTACGTGAAAAACCTGTATGACGATAGCAGAGACGAACAATATATTGTTCAAAATAACAATGAAGGGCCAGCAATTTTGAAAATGGAGGTTCAGAATGCTCTTAATCATATGAAATCTGGCAAAACCCCCGGTCCAGACAGCGTCACAACAGAAATGATTAATGCTTTAGAAGAATATGGAATAGATAAAGTTACCAGTCTGCTTAATACAATATATGATACTGGAAACATACCTCATGAGTTATGTAATTCTGTATTTATTGCAATCCCAAAGAAATCAGGAGCCTTGGAATGTGATCAACATCGAACAATTAGTATAATGAGTCACATCACGAAGATTTTGCTAAGAATTATCATGCAAAGAGTTAGGAGGAAAATACAACCTGAAATAGGAGAAGAACAATGTGGGTTTGTAGTAGGCAAGGGTACAGTAAATGCTGTGTATATACTGAGAACCGTAATCGAACGTTCTATAGAAGTAAACAAAGATCTACACCTTTGCTTCATTGACTACACAAAGGCTTTTGATAAAGTGAGACATGTCAACATGATAAGGATGCTTGAAGAACTACAAATTGATGGGAAAGACCTTAGACTTGTAAAAAACATATATTGGAAACAACAAGCTGCCATAAGAGTTGATAATGAAGTAAGCCAATATCAGCCTATTAAGAGAGGTGTGAGACAGGGATGTGTAATGTCTCCAGATCTGTTTTCCCTGTACAGTGAAAATATTTTCAGAAATATTGAAAATATGGAAGGAATCAACATTGGGGGACGATGCATCAATAACATTAGATATGCAGATGATACAGTCTTGATTGCAGACAATGAACAGGACCTGCAACATTTAGTAGATGCGGTTGTTACACACAGTGAACAACAAGGGTTAGAATTAAATTGTAAAAAGACACAGATTATGGTCGTCACTAAGAAGAACGAAATACCACAGTGTAATATACAAGTAAATGGGAATATTCTTCAACAAGTGAATAGGTACAATTACCTCGGAACAGTAATAACATCTGATGGGAGATGCCTTGAAGAGATTAGAACAAGAATCGCCATGGCAAAAGTAGCCTTTAGCAAGATGAAAAACATACTGACCAATAAAAAGATGTCAATTGAAACGAGAAAAAGAGTGTTGAGATGCTACATAGAACCTGTACTTTTATATGGATGTGAAGCTTGGACAATGAGCAGCCAGGCTGAAAAACATCTGATGGCTGTAGAAATGTGGTTTCTGAGGAAAATGCAAAGAATACCATGGACAGCCAGAAAGACCAATGAACAAGTCCTTCAAGAAACAAATGAAGATCGTAAACTGATCAGAGACATTAGACGTAGACAGTCACAATTTTTTGGGCATGTTATGAGAAGAAATGATTTGGAGAACTTGGTGACAACTGGTAAGATCGAGGGGAACAGACCAAGGGGAAGACCTAGAAACAAGTATCTGGATGGCTTGGCCTTGTGGCATGGTCGAGACAAAAACACGGAACTGATCCACGACTCTGTTGATCGAGTGAGATGGCAGAACATGACCGCCCACGCTTACCGGCATGGCACATGATGGATGGATGGACTTATCAACCAGTCTTCGTCTATTCACACGGACAATGATACACAACCTCTCTCTCATCTCACTACTACTCTCGCATCGCGACAACCTAACGTGTCCATACTATTACTTCAAAAAAAAAATTACTTTAGACGCCAATTCAACATTCCAGCAATCACTCACCACAATCTAAGCGTATCGACCTCCTCTACACACCTTGACACAAGATATATCAGCGCACTATTACATTTTATCTATGTACTTCGCTCAGGCGACATCACCAAACCTCACTCCTACTTCACTCATCGCGACGAACACCTGTTTGTCTAGAACTATTCTCACGTACGAACTAAACACCTCGTACATGCATGCTGTACTTAACACTTGCCAACAGCCTATCCATACTCGACGCACATATGTTTGTCTACATTTTTATCGCTACAAGAACAACTGATTATCAGACAAACTACTTCAACACTCAACAGGACTTTCACAATTCACTTGTTTACTTATTTCTACTTTTCTCACTCATCCTCTCTTTTTCAAAGGTCATAACGTAAGCACCATTTCGCTTATGTAACGAAGTCAACTCATAACTGATAACTCATAACATGAGTGGAGACTGGTGGATCTTTATAAATATACTTTATTCGTGTTGATGACAGCTGGAATTAGTGTGGCAACCTTTCTGTTCGGTATCTTGATGTTAACTGCCCCTTTGACAACAAACCACGTCACGAATTGAGCATCTCTCCTCTCATTCGACCCCGATGCTCAATCGTGCTGTAGTCGTTTCCCACCTAAATACTACCAAAACCCCTTCCTCTGTTACACATGGCAGCGACCACCACCCGTGCAGCATATTGGTGGAGAAAGGCAGAACCAGGCAGCACAAGCTAAAGGTAAAGACGTTCCAGTATGACAGTACAGGGCAAGATGTGGTGAGTAAAATAAGACGTGACAAGCGCAGAACGTTTCAGGGCAGGAAAAAAAGCTGGGATCAGCCACCGTGGTGGAGTTTCGAGGTGGAGAAGGCTTGGGTGGATAAGCGTAGTGCTGTAAGGAGATGGCAAAATGCCAAGAAGAACAGAGCTGGTCATCCTAGTCCCTGCTTGCACTTAGAAAGAGAGATGCACACAAAAGTAAGCTATTTAAAAAAACTGGTCAAGGTGGTTAAAAGCGAAAAATGGGCAGATGTGTGTCAAAGAGTAAGCACAGACAAGTCACTGAAATTGTTCTGGCGACTACATAAAAGCATGAGTGGTGTAGTCAAGAAGAAATAGCTGTGTCAGACTTAGAATTGAATGCCAGCTAATCAACAATCTGGGATGCATCCACCCGACAGGAATTAATACTGTCGTGGACGCTACAGTATAACTGTGGCATCTTCCCCAATTGTTTACACTACCTATTACCGTGCTGTCCCCCCCCCCCCCCCCCCCCGCGATATCCAGACTTAATTGTCCCCACATTTCAATGTTTCCATAGCAGACTGTTCACATATTTTTGGCTACTCTAATCCTTTTTGGCCACCCATTTTAAATTCTGCGCCACGCGTTTTCGCAGCTGGCCATAGTCACATTTTCTGCCCCACGTGGAATTATCAGGTTGTGCACTATAAGTGATAGGTCGTGTGTTTGTGTTTTTGTCGTCAGCTATCTATGTTGTCATTGACAAAGATTCTTAGAATCGAAACGTCTGTGTGTCGTATTGTATACGTTCGTGTGTATATTATCTTATTTTATTATTCATTTTTTTATATTTATTGAGTGCTTCTGATTTCGGATTTTTCACCTGTATTTCGCGACACGTGGATCTCCTTGTAAGGTATGTGCAACGTTTGTTAATGTTTAGTTCGTTTTTTCTCGCAGGAATTTAAAATACCTATTTGTTTCCATTTCATATTGTTATATCCTGCTGCAGCCGCTGCTTTTTCTCTCTATTCCATATCATTTAATTTCCTGGCTGCTACCCCTTCTCATCGTCCGTGTTCCTGTTGTCAGTTTTTTAGTTTATATATCCATTATTTCATGTTTACCGACCTGTAGCCGATCATGCCTGCTGACAGACGGACTATGTCATCTCTCCACCACACCGTCTCCGACATATTTGCCCTCATACCCCAGGACATGTCCCGTGCAGCTATCAGCCTTGCGCGCACTATGTTTAACATCACTCGCTTCTCCTGCCATTTGAATTTCCTGAACAACTGTCTCCGGCTTAAAATTACACCCAAAGGCTTCCGGAGCAACATTCATCTCTCGTTAGGCAAACTGGTTCCTGCTGAGACACGACTCTTCAATCGCCTGGCACAGGAGCAGTCTGTCAAGTACATGAAGCTGGCAGTGACTGTGCATCAACGACATATCTCCGAACTCAAGGACACCAAGCACAACCTGTACCAGACTCTGCATCTACTGACGTTCAACAACCAGCTTGCTTTCCATTTGATCACATCCATCATTCAACATTATAATAGAGAACTATATAAATGTCTATCTTCACGTAAGAAAGACAAAATTAGCCATCTACGTCCCCATGTCCCTTCCCCCACTTCGACACCTATCAACCACACCAAAGTGGTATGCATACCGCCTGACCTACCACTGTCTCCTGAAGAACATGCTGTGTTAGGGAAAGGTCTCAGTTTTGTCCCTCTACGCCCCCGCATGGACAGTCGCGCCATTTTGGAAGACGTCTCCAACTTCCACAGACGACTCCGCCTCAAGTACCACCACAGAGACAAGCCTGTCCTCAGTCCCACCCCACAGCTTCCAGACATTTTTCCATCTTCAACCAAATCCCGTTCCACATGGACCCCACCCCCCGGAGTTTCCAACGCGCTTGACCTCTACATAGCCAACACACTCCATGAGATCAAGCAACTTTCTTTCCCTCGCTTGAAACGCTCCAACTTATCCCCTTCCGAATGGCGTGCCCTGTCTCAACTACAGCGCAGACAGGACATAGTCATCAAACCGGCGGATAAAGGGGGTGCGGTAGTTGTTTGGCAAAAAGATCTATATGTCGAGGAAGTCATGTCTCAACTTAATAAACCTGACAATTATTCACCCTGCACCGAAGACCCCACTCTCTCCTACAACCGGAAGATTCAAAACACCATCAAACAGCTCATACGTGAGGATGCCTTACCACCCAGTGCCACTTCACTTCACATCCATGACTCCGACTTGGGCAAACCCACCCTCTACATGCTGCCCAAAATACATAAACTTAAAAATCCTGGACGTCCGATAGTTTCTGCCTGCTCGTGCCCGACTGAACTGATCTCAGCGTTTCTTGACAGGATTTTCCAACCTCTAGTTGCGAATCTCCCGTCATACATCAAGGATACAACGCATGCGTTACTTTCATTCAACTCTCTCCAACTGACTCCTGGGAACACATACAGACTATTCCTAATAGATGTATGTTCCCTCTATACCTCCATTCCTCACGCTGATGGCCTCAGGGCGCTACAGTTCTTTCTGGATCAACGCACAGATCAAGCCATCCCTACACGCACACTTGTGAGACTCGCTGAATTGGTCCTCACCAACAATTCCTTTGAGTTCAATGGCCACTACTTTGAACAAATCAGCGGTGTCGCCATGGGCACTAAAATGGGACCCAGCTACGCATGTGTATTTATGGGACATCTGGAACACCAGATTGAACTCAGCTATGATGGTCTTCTCCCTTCTTTTTACCGACGCTACATCGATGACGGCATAGGTCTCACTGACATGTCGGAGGCGGAACTGAACCGGTTCATTAATTATGTCAAGAACTTCCATCCATCGATCCAATTCACCTCAGAAATTTCCACCACCTCTGTCAATTTTCTTGACACCACCATTAAGTTAAACTCTACAGGCCTCACGACCTCCGTGTACTATAAACCTACTGATGCTCACGGTTTCCTCCTGTACAGCTCATCCCACCCCAAAAGCTGCAAAGATTCCATCCCATATTCCCAGCTACTCCGCCTTCGTCGCATCTGTCAGGATGATAATGACTTCCTCGAGAGAGCCCACGATATGCTGGACTTTTTCCGCAGACGGTCCTACCCAGAGGACGTCTTGTCGACAGCTCTCTGTCGCATAACCCAGGTCTCGCGGGAAATGTCCCTCGCCAAGCATACGCGACCTCAGAACAATGAGCCCAAGCTTATCCTCACCTTCCATCCACATGCCTATGCCATCAAGCACATTTTCCTGAGACACTGGTCCATCTTGGAATCGGATCCTACCACTCGTGAGGTATTCTCAAATGGACCCAGGGTAATTTTCCGCCGTAACCAGAGCCTCAGAGACCACCTTGTGCACAGTCGCCTCCCCACAGTTACTTCATCCGTGGGCACCTTCGAATGCCATCGTAGGAACTGTCTGACATGCCCATACGTTGTTCAGACACCAGAAATTGCATTTCCCCGAGGCACCTTCACCTTGAAAGATTCTTTCACCTGCACATCCCGCAATCTGATTTATGTTATCATCTGCAAACGATGTGACATGAAATACATTGGCCAAACAGGCAGACGTCTTGCGGATCGTTTTAGAGAACACCTCAGAGACATCAATCAGGGCGCTGACAAACCTGTCCCCAACCATTTCAATTCCTCCAACCACAATGGAGCCGACGATGCATGTGTCACCGCATTAAAACCCTGCTTCTCAAATAGCTGTGTCAGACTTAGAATTGAATGCCAGCTAATCAACAATCTGGGATGCATCCACCCGACAGGAATTAATACTGTCGTGGACGCTACAGTATAACTGTGGCATCTTCCCCAATTGTTTACACTACCTATTACCGTGCTGTCCCCCCCCCCCCCCCCCGCGATATCCAGACTTAATTGTCCCCACATTTCAATGTTTCCATAGCAGACTGTTCACATATTTTTGGCTACTCTAATCCTTTTTGGCCACCCATTTTAAATTCTGCGCCACGCGTTTTCGCAGCTGGCCATAGTCACATTTTCTGCCCCACGTGGAATTATCAGGTTGTGCACTATAAGTGATAGGTCGTGTGTTTGTGTTTTTGTCGTCAGCTATCTGTGTTGTCATTGACAAAGATTCTTAGAATCGAAACGTCTGTGTGTCGTATTGTATACGTTCGTGTGTATATTATCTTATTTTATTATTCATTTTTTTATATTTATTGAGTGCTTCTGATTTCGGATTTTTCACCTGTATTTCGCGACACGTGGATCTCCTTGTAAGGTATGTGCAACGTTTGTTAATGTTTAGTTCGTTTTTTCTCGCAGGAATTTAAAATACCTATTTGTTTCAATTTCATACTGTTATATCCTGCTGCAGCCGCTGCTTTTTCTCTCTATTCCATATCAAGAATAAGAGCATTTCTGACTTCCAAGGTGCTGACCTCACCTGGCAGAGGACTGACGAGGACAAGGGCAAAGCCCTCTTTGAACGCTACCTTGAGCAGAGCAACCAGACAGACATGGGAGGCCGAAATCTGGCCAAGGAGGTCACCTCAGACAGATGCAAGGCCCAGAACACTTCGGATGAAGACACAGTGACAGTGAAAGAAATCAAGGCTGTGCTTCGACGATCAAAAAACAGTGCTCCAGGTCCTGATGGCATAAGATACGACGACATAAATAGGTGTACCGACAATGAGCTAGAGAAACTAGCAGACATGTACAACAACAGTATAGGGAGTGCTAGCATCAAGGAGGAATGGTTACACAGCTATCTGATTCCCTTGCCGAAGCCTGACAAAGACCACAAACAAATTCAGGGATATCGAATTATAACCATGCAGAATACAATAGGCAAGCTGCTGGAGAAGGTAATTGCCAGGAAAATATCAAGCCAACTAGAGAGGCAAGGTGTTTTCCCACCTACCCTGGGTGGGTACCGTCCAAAAAGAGAAACCTGGACCAATGCAGCAGTCTTTGCCCATGATGTCTATGAAGGTTTCCACTCAGGCACTGAAACCGTTGCTGCAGCGATTGATCTTGAGGACGCATACAACAGAGTACCACTGGATTTTTTAATGTTTCAGCTTCTTGAACTAAACGTAAGTCCATTCCTCCTTAGTTGGATCGCTGCAGCCCTCTACCAACGGAAAGTAGTTTTTAGATGTGGCAGTTGGACTTCGGAACCAACAACAATATATCCTGGCCTACCACAGGGATCACCATTATCTCCGGTACTGTTCAACGCCTACACAGTGAGAATCACCAGTGAGCAGATCACTGGACCTGGCAGGACATTGTCGTATGCCGATGATGTTTTAGTGTATCGTCAGGGTAAGGATAGAGAGAAGGTTGCTGTGGAACTACAAACCGAACTCAATCGCATAAGTACTTGGTGTGATGAAGCTGGGGCAATGGTCAACCCAACAAAGGCAACAGTGACTTGGTTCTCGTTGAATAATCATATTGTCAACAATCCAACACCAACTGTAATGCTGTGTTCAGAGACGGTGGAAAGAACGCAGGCAATGAATTACCTGGGGATACGGTTTGATCGAAGCCTTGCTTATAATGTGCACATAGACCAGGTGATAACAAAGGCCAAGCGGGGTTTGGCAGCGATGCGGGTGATGGCGGCAGCAAACTGTGAGCAGCGCCATCTATGTCTTCTGTACGAGGGGCTGGTCATGTCTGTTTTGGAGTATGCAATGGCAATCCTGACTCTCAGCCATAAGCAGATAGAAAGGATGGAAAGGATACAGAATGAAGCTATGCGCATTATTCTTGGATGTACAAGAGATACAGCATGCAGGGCGATGAGCTACCTTCTTGATTTTCCAACCATTGAAGAGAGAATACACGTTTGCAGGGCACGCGCCTACCTCAGAATTAACGCAAACACACAACATCCACTGCATAGTGAAATTAGGAAGGTGAAGGGCAGCAGGTTAAAAAGAGGACGGTCGTGGATGGGTCAAGCCGAAGACATTCTTCAACAGGTGTGTTCACTTGAGGACTTAGAACCTGGCGAGGAGTGGGTGCAAGTGCCAACAGACTTCTGCACATCCTTTTAAGTTTGCATCCAACTAGATAGAAAATGCAGACAAGAAAATCCGGCTGCTGTGGAGGCTGAAGTACAAGCGTTGATTTTCGAGAATTCGCTAGACGGTGACGCGGTTATCTACACAGATGGGTCGGTCGTCCGACATGTGAGAAGCTCATGGGCCTTTACAGCTCGGGCCGGAGGGAGAATTGTGAAGGAGGACTCTGGTGCTTTCACTGAAACCACAAGTAGCCTGACTATGGAAGTCATGGCAGTAAGTAAAGCAATAACATGGCTCGAGACACAGACATTCACTAGGGCTTGTTTCCTTAGCGACTCAATGAACATGATCAAGAGGATAGAGGAGGGGTCGATCCGAAGAGAATGGTTGCTGCCTCTGAAGCGGTCTCGGCTGGCAAAGATTAGTTTCATCTTCGTGCCAGGTCATGCGGGAGTACAAGGAAATGAGCGGGCTGACTAGCTCGCAGGTGAGGCTACTGTGGAGGGCGGACGCGCCATGGACCAGGCTGACATTCTGAATGCTCTACGAGAAGTGAGACTTTTGCGAGAACCAAGTGATGACTGTGAATCTACAACAATGGCCAGACTGCGGGAGCAGCAAATTAAAAGAGGGGTGGCCAAACAAGAACACTACGCAGGAAGCCAAAGAAGATTGATAAACCAACACAGAACTGGCGTCGTTAGCCGCTACACGCTGCGGGATTTACTGAGGAGGGGATCCGAGCACTTATGGACTGAATGGTTCGATGTGCAACGAGGATGATCTGTCGACTAACTAACTAACTAATATGGGTCTAGAACCACATCAGTGCCCGATGTCGATTGTCCTATAACAATATGAGTCTAGCACCACATCACTGTCCGAGTGTCGATTGTCCTATAAAAATATGGGTCTAGAACCACATCACTGCCCAAGTGTCAACTGTTGGCCTATAACAATATGGGTCTAGCACCACATCACTGCCCGAGTGTCGATTGTCCTATAGCAATATGGGTCTAGATCCACATCACTGCCCGAGTGTCGATTGATTGTACTATAACAATATGGGTCTAGAACCACATCACTGCCCGAGTGTCGATTGTCCTATAACAATATGGGTCTAGAACCACATCACTGCCCGAGTGACGATTGTCCTATAACAATTTGGGTCTAGAACCACATCACTGCCCGAGTGACGATTGTCCTATAACAATATGGGTCTAGATCCACATCACTGCCCGAGTGTCGATTGATTGTACTATAACAATATGTGTCTAAAACCACATCGCTGCCCGAGTGTCGAGTGTCCTATAACAATATAGGTCTAGAGCCACATCACTGCCCGAGTGTCAATTGTCCTACAACAATATGGGTCTAGATCCACATCACTGCCCGAGTGTCGATTGATTGTACTACAACAATATGGGTCTAGATCCACATCACTGCCCGAGTGTCGATTGATTGTACTATAACAATATAGGTCTAGAACCACATCACTGCCCGAGTGTCGATTGTCCTACAACAATATGGGTCTAGATCCACATCACTGCCCGAGTGTCGATTGATTGTACTACAACAATATGGGTCTAGAACCATGTGCTCAATACTATGCCATATAAACAAGGCCTTTTATTTGCTCACTTTACTATGCCATATAAACAAGGTCCTTTACTGGCTTACTTTACTATGCCATATAAATGTTAATAATGTTGTCTGTCCATCAAGAATGAATATGACCATTCATTTCATCCAGTGGGGTTGAAAGTATGGAGCTGTGAGTTCTAAGATGGCTGATAAGGCCCATTTTGGCTCGAAATGTTCTTTGACAATGTGGACAAAGATTGCTTGACGTTTCTGGAGGAGGATTTCCTGCAGTGGTTTTTCTGTTCTATCTTTTGTTCACAGCTCTTCCATTCCTGATTGCCTCACAAGTGACTGCACCCTTGCGTAATGATGCACGCCACGAATTTCGGTCTCTGGCTGCAGTCTCTGAGGTGTCATGATGAATTCCAAAAGCATTCAGTGAGATTTTCAGAGTGTCTTTAAAGCGTTTCCTCTGGCCTCTTGGGAGCGTTTACCACAACGCAGCTCGCCGTAATAAATTCGTTTAGGGAGCCTATGATCTAGCATGCGAGTCAAGTGACCAGCCCAGCGAATCTGATTCTTCATTAGTAGAGTGTGTATACTGGGCATGGAAGCTCTGTGCCATATAAACAAGGTCCATTACTCGCTCAATTTACAATGTCATATAAACAAGGTCCTTTACTGGCTCACTTAACTATGCCATATAAACAAGGTCCTTTACTGGTTCACTTTACTATGCAATATAAACAAGGTCCTTTACTGGTTCACTTTACGATGTCATATAAACAGGGTCCTTTACTGGTTCACTTTATTATGCCATATAAAAAAATCCCTTACTCGCTCACTTTACAATGTCATATAAACAAGATCCTTTACTCGCTCACTTTACAATGTCATATAAACAATGTATTTTACTGGCTCACTTAACTATGCCATATAAACAAGTTCCTTTACTGGCTCACTTTACTATGTCATATAAACAAGGTCCTTTACTGGCTCACTTAACTATGCCATATAAACAAGTTCCTTTACTGGCTCACTTTACTATGTCATATAAACAAGGTCCTTTACTGGTTCACTTTACTATGTCATGTAAACAAGGTCGTTTACTGGCTCACTTTACTATGTCATATAAACAAGTTCCTTTACTGGGTCACTTTACTATGTCATATAAACACATGATTGTATAGACCAGACACATGTTTGTATAGACCAGACACATGTTTGTATAGACCAGACACATGTTTGTATAGACCAGACACATGTTTATATAGACCAGACACACGTTTGTATAGACCAGACACATGTTTGTATAGACCAGACACATGTTTGTATAGACCAGACGACACTCGGGGCTGATGTGGTCAGTGTCACGCCGGCCGCCTTTACTTCCCAAGATATTTCCTGTAGCCATTTTGGGCTGGGTCCACCTGTGAGCCCAGGTCAAGTTTAACAATTCCAACCCACCCTCCTGCATTTCGAACCCCTGACCACCAGTGAGACAGGCGAGTGTCTAACCACTTGGCTAACGCGGCTCTCATGGCATAGAACTCACCCCAATAGGAAAGACGAAAATGTTACCCATTTGTTACAATTATTCTTCTCTATGTCGTCCGCAAATGAAAACAACACGTCACCAGCTTTCATATCAACAACACCCACATTACAAGCGCTTGTGTCTTTTGTCGCAGCTGAACTCCGACACACGTAAGTATCTGGCCCTGGATCCAGACTTCGTTTCTTGACACTAACACGCAGAATTTCATTCCCCGAGAGCCATAATGAAATAGCTGCCACATAGAGTCCATCAACTGGAGCTGTGAATATCCCGTTGTGTGCATTAAAGTTCTCGCCAACATTGCATTTCATTAAAGTATAATGTCTTATTATAGTGCTGGAAGCAACTTTGCCTGTAAACGACGCCGAAGCAGTAAATCCACATCTTGTTCCTGATGACTTCACTTCTGAAAACAAAACAAAAAATCAACGCAACTGTTCACCCCATTTCAATCTCTTGTGAAAAACAAACCTACAATGCCTAACTATACTAATGCTAACTATCATCATGGACATAATCATCAAATGTCTTGCCAGCTGGCATGGGTGAAAATACGTCAACACATTTCGCGATGTCCAACAGAATGTATCATGACTGAGGTAATTGTATTCCATGTAATGATGATTGTCCACTTTACCCATTCATCTATCCAGTTGTTACATTATGTTCAAGTTATATAAGAGAGCATGTTGACACAACTTTATCCTCCATTGGAGCACAGACCATAAAACTACCCATACCAGGCTGTCTGATGTTTTACTGTCTCCTACAGCTCCCTCCATGTCCTCTATTTTATTGATCTCTGTCTCTATCTTTTCGTGTGTCTATATTTCGTGTGTGTGTGTGTATATGTGTGTATTTGTGTGTTCGATATCACACATCATAATCATCATGTGAATCAGCACTGTGTTCTTGTCTCGACCCTTCAACGTGACCAAGCCATCCATATATTTACATCTCAGCCTTTCCTGTGTTCTTTCCCCCTCAATCTTGCCAGTTATCACCAAGTTCTCTAATTCATCTCTTCTCATAACGTGCCCAAAATGTTGACAGTTTACGTCTAGTTCATCTAATTAGTTTACGGTTAGCATACGCTTCTTGTAGAACTAGCTCATTGGTTTTTCTGTCAGTCCATGGTATTGTTTGTATTTTCCTTAAAAACTACAATTCCACTGCCATAAGATGTTTTTCAGCTTGTCTGAACATTATATGACAAATCACTCATACCAATGCATCCATTCATCATGTGCCATACCGATAAGCGTGGGCGGTCATGATTCGCCATCTCACTCGATCGCCAGAGTTGTGGATCAGCTCAATGTTCTTGTTCGACCATGTCACGTGGCCAAGCCATCCAGGTATTTACTGCTCTGTCTTCCTCTTGTTCTCTTTCCCTCGATCTTGCCAGTTGTCGACAAGTTCGCCAATTTATTTCTTCTCATAATATGCCCAAAAATGTTTGACTGTCAACGTCTAATTTCTCTAATCAGTTTACGATTTTCATTTGATTCTTGTAGGACTTGATCGTTGGTTTTACTGTCTGTCAATGGTATTCTTTGCATTTTCCTCAGAAACCATATTTTCAATAGCCATAAGATGTTTTTCAGCTTGTCTTCTCATTGTCCACCCTTCACATCCATACAAAATTACAAGTTCTTTGTAGCACCTTAACACTCTTTTTCTCGTTTCAATTGATATTTTATTTTTATTGGTCATTATGTTTTCCATCTTGCAAAAAGCTACTTTCGCCATGGCGATTCTTTTTCTAATCTCTTCAAGGCATCTCCCATCAGATGTTATGACTGTTCCGAGATAATTGGCCGATTCACTTGTTTAAGAATATTCACATTTACTTGTATATTACATTGTGATATTTCCTTCGTCCTATTGACGACCATAATTTGTGTCTTCTTACAATTCGATTCTAACCCTAGTTGTTCACTGTGCGCAACAACCACATCTACTAAATGTTGCAGATCTTTCTCATTGTCTGCAATCAATACTGTATCATCTGCATATCTAATGTTATTAATGTTACGTCCCCAATGGCGATTCCTCTCGTATCTTCTATATTTCTGAAAATATTTTCACTGTATAGGGGAAAGGGATCTGGAGTCATCACATATTCCTTTCTCACAGCTCTCTTAATAAGCTGATATTGACCTACTTCATTATCAATTCTTATGGCAGCTTTTTGTTTCCAATATATGTTGTTGTTTTTTTTATTTACAAGTTAAAGGTCTTTCCTATCAATGTGTATGTAGATCTGCAAGCATACCCACCATGTTGACATGTCTAACTCTATCGAAAGCCTTTGTGTAGTCAATAACGCAAATATGTAGATCCTTGTTTACTTCTATAGCACGTTATATTACTGTTCTCAGCATATACACAGTATTTACTGCACCCTTGCCTTCTACAAACCCACATTGTTCTTCTATTCCACTTTGTGTTTTCTCCTTAACTCTTTGAATGATAATTCTTAGGAAAATCTTCGTAATGTGACACATTATACTAGTTGTTCGATGTTGATCACATTCCCAGGCTCCCGATTTCTTTGGGATTGCAATAGACACAGAATTACATAATTCATGAGGTATATCTCCAGTATCGTAGATTGTGTTCAGCAGTCTGGTGACATGATCTATTCAACATTCTTCTAAATCATTAATCATTTATGTCGTGATGTTGTCTGAACCGGGGGTCTTCCCAATGTTCATATGGTTAAGATTATTCTAAACCTCCATATTCAAAATTGATGGTCCTTGATGATTATTTCGAATATCATACTGTTCTTCTCTGTTATCATCATAAGTGTTTTTCACATAATCTGACCATACATTTACAATCTTATCTTTTTCTATTATGACTTTTCCATCTTTAGTTTTTAGACAGCCTGTTGATTTACATGTTCTTTTATTAGTAATCTCTTGAATTCTTTTGTGCATTAATTTGGTATTTTTACTGTTGTGTTATTTTTCAATTTCTATGCAATTTTTCTCAAGCCATGCTTCTTTTGCCTCCTTACATAATGCCCTAACTTTTCTGTGAATTTCTTCATATATGGCAGGATTATTATTGTTGTGTCTTCTCATACGAATAGAGAACAAGAAAAGAGAACCATGTTCTTATAACTAAACTTTACTTTGTAGTTGACACATGAATACAGCACACCACCAGCAATCATGACAACAACAGCCACGCCACAAGCGGTTGTGTTTCTCACACAGTTGGCTACTGGAAGTTTGATACAGACACCTTCTCATAGAGACATAATGAAATAGATGCCACATAGAGTCCATCAACTAGAGTTGTAAATATCCCGCTGTCTGCATTAAAGTTCTCGCCAACATTCATTCATTCATTCATTCATTCATTCATTCATTCATTCATTCATTCATTCATTCATTCATTCATTCATTCATTCATTCATTCATTCATTCATTCATTCATTCATTCAGTAGCATGTCCTTAGCAGAACCTCGCTCCTATAACAACCTTCCGGAAAACCTCTGAATCATAAGCAAGATGTCCCGCGTCCGACACACACACATATGGAGATCATCCGCCAAATCCTGCACCCATCTTCTCTTTGGCCTTCCTCTTCCTCTCTTCCCAGGCATATACCCCCCATTATTGTTCCTCCAAACTTTCGTGACGTTTCAAGTGACCAAAATATTTCAATTTTCTTTCTTTCAACGTCTTAAATAGCCAACATTCTTCAATATTCAGCTCTTGAAGTATGGATGCTTTTGTTCTTTTCTTTATCCGAGATATTCTTAGAACCCGTCTGGAGACCTGGACACTTACTAAACGAGTTGAACAGCTCATGAATGCCTTCGAAAAAAATGTTTAGTTTAGATCGACTAAACTAAACTAAACATTTTTTTTTCTCAAAAGCATTCATGCGCTGTTCATCTTGATTAGTAAGTGTCCAGGTCTCACAAGTGTATGTTGCAGTGGGAAAGATGCATGCTCTTAAAAATCTAATTTGTGTAGTTCTGTCTGTCATAATTTATTCAATTGTTTTAGTCTTTGAAGAGCAATAGATAGTTGTCGTTTAATTCCTTTCATTGTGTCACAATTGTTGGTAATCAATGACCCAAGATATTCGAAATTGTCCACCACCTCCAATTGTTCCTCATAAACACATATTTCTTTCTCCGTAGTAGGTTTATCTGTATGCATTATCTTTGTTATTGCTATGTGAAGATATAATCTGTGATTCTCACTATTTCTTTAGGTTGAGGTTATTAGGTTTTCGTTACCATTCTGTGATGTGGATAGTAATACTGTATCATCAGCATATCGACTCTAGAGTATGTCATGACCACCGATTTAGGGCATTAAATTGCTCCTTGGTTATATCTTCTCTGACATTCTTCGTTATATTTTCGGCGTACAGGTTAAACAAATAGGGGGACAGCACACAGCCCTGACGGACTCCTTGCTTGATGTCAAACCAATCTGATGTCTGGCCACCTATTCTAACCCTAACCCTCGGCAACATTAGAGTGTTTTATTGTGTATTGTCTTATAATGTGCAAGGTCCACTTCTGTGGTCCATGATGTAGCTAGTTTTTGAAAATGTCAGTTCTGTAAAAGAATCACCACTGATTCCCCCATCCCCCCTCCCCAATTGCAATCAATTGTTTAAAAACAAACAAACGAACAAACACCGCTGAACAATACCATTGCTGGTTATTATCATCAACATTAAATGTCTTGCCATTGGGCATGGGTGATCCCACTTCTCCACATTTCCAGATGTCCAACAGAATGTATCCATCCTTGAGATCACTAGTGTCAACGCTATGAATATATTCTGTCACGTGATGGTATTTGTCCATACACAAATGTTCCATACCAGGAAGCTGCTGTGAGAATGTGAAGTGCGCGGACCATCACATGTGTGGCCTGAGTGCACGGAGGTATGTGAAGTGCTGGGGCCATCACATGTGTGGCCTGAGTGCACGGAGGTATGTGAAGTACTGGGGCCATCACATGTGTGGCCTGAGTGCACGGAGGTATGTGAAGTGCTGGGGCCATCACATGTGTGGCCTGAGTGCACGGAGGTATATGAAGTGCTGGGGCCATCACATATGTGGCCTGAGTGCACGGAGGTATGTGAAGTGCTGGGACCATCACATGTGTGGCCTGAGTGCACGGAGGTATGTGAAGTACTGGGACCATCACATGTGTGGCCTGAGTGCACGGAGGTATGTGAAGTACTGGGACCATCACATATGTGGCCTGAGTGCACGGAGGTATGTGAAGTACTGGGGCCATCACATATGTGGCCTGAGTGCACGGAGGTATGTGAAGTACTGGGGCCATCACATATGTGGCCTGAGTGCACGGAGGTATGTGAAGTACTGGGGCCATCACATATGTGGCCTGAGTGCACGGAGGTATGTGAAGTACTGGGGCCATCACATATGTGGCCTGAGTGCACGGAGGTATGTGAAGTACTGGGGCCATCACATATGTGGCCTGAGTGCACGGAGGTATGTG
Source organism: Cepaea hortensis (assembly GCA_963921405.1). Lineage (NCBI taxonomy): Eukaryota > Metazoa > Mollusca > Gastropoda > Stylommatophora > Helicidae > Cepaea > Cepaea hortensis. Next base: position 18,525,648 of record OY992891.1, read on the forward strand.
AAGTACTGGGGCCATCACATATGTGGCCTGAGTGCACGGAGGTATGTGAAGTACTGGGGCCATCACATATGTGGCCTGAGTGCACGGAGGTATGTGAAGTGCTGGGACCATCACATATGTGGCCTGAGTGCACGGAGGTATGTGAAGTGCTGGGACCATCACATGTGTGGCCTGAGTGCACGGAGGTATGTGAAGTGCTGGGACCATCACATGTGTGGCCTGAGTGCACGGAGGTATGTGAAGTGCTGGGACCATCACATGTGTGGCCTGAGTGCACGGAGGTATGTGAAGTGCTGGGACCATCACATGTGTGGCCTGAGTGCACGGAGGTATGTGAAGTGCTGGGACCATCACATGTGTGGCCTGAGTGCACGGAGGTATGTGAAGTGCTGGGACCATCACATGTGTGGCCTGAGTGCACGGAGGTATGTGAAGTGCTGGGACCATCACATGTGTGGCCTGAGTGCACGGAGGTATGTGAAGTGCTGGGACCATCACATGTGTGGCCTGAGTGCACGGAGGTATGTGAAGTGCTGGGACCATCACATGTGTGGCCTGAGTGCACGGAGGTATGTGAAGTGCTGGGACCATCACATGTGTGGCCTGAGTGCACGGAGGTATGTGAAGTGCTGGGACCATCACATGTGTGGCCTGAGTGCACGGAGGTATGTGAAGTGCTGGGACCATCACATGTGTGGCCTGAGTGCACGGAGGTATGTGAAGTGCTGGGACCATCACATGTGTGGCCTGAGTGCACGGAGGTATGTGAAGTGCTGGGACCATCACATGTGTGGCCTGAGTGCACGGAGGTATGTGAAGTGCTGGGACCATCACATGTGTGGCCTGAGTGCACGGAGGTATGTGAAGTGCTGGGACCATCACATGTGTGGCCTGAGTGCACGGAGGTATGTGAAGTGCTGGGACCATCACATGTGTGGCCTGAGTGCACGGAGGTATGTGAAGTGCTGGGACCATCACATGTGTGGCCTGAGTGCACGGAGGTATGTGAAGTGCTGGGACCATCACATATGTGGCCTGAGTGCACGGAGGTATGTGAAGTACTGGGACCATCACATATGTGGCCTGAGTGCACGGAGGTATGTGAAGTACTGGGACCATCACATATGTGGCCTGAGTGCACGGAGGTATGTGAAGTGCTGGGACCATCACATGTTCGGCCTGAGTGCACGGAGGTATGTGAAGTGCTGGGACCATCACATATGCGGCCTGAGTGCACGGAGGTATGTGAAGTACTGGGACCATCACATATGCGGCCTGAGTGCACGGAGGTATGTGAAGTACTGGGACCATCACATATGCGGCCTGAGTGCACGGAGGTATGTGAAGTACTGGGGCCATCACATATGCGGCCTGAGTGCACGGAGGTATGTGAAGTACTGGGGCCATCACATATGCGGCCTGAGTGCACGGAGGTATGTGAAGTACTGGGGCCATCACATATGTGGCCTGAGTGCACGGAGGTATGTGAAGTACTGGGGCCATCACATATGTGGCCTGAGTGCACGGAGGTATGTGAAGTACTGGGGCCATCACATATGTGGCCTGAGTGCACGGAGGTATGTGAAGTACTGGGGCCATCACATATGTGGCCTGAGTGCACGGAGGTATGTGAAGTACTGGGGCCATCACATATGTGGCCTGAGTGCACGGAGGTATGTGAAGTACTGGGGCCATCACATATGTGGCCTGAGTGCACGGAGGTATGTGAAGCACTGGGGCCATCACATATGTGGCCTGAGTGCACGGAGGTATGTGAAGCACTGGGGCCATCACATATGTGGCCTGAGTGCACGGAGGTATGTGAAGCACTGGGGCCATCACATATGTGGCCTGAGTGCACGGAGGTATGTGAAGCACTGGGGCCATCACATATGTGGCCTGAGTGCACGGAGGTATGTGAAGTGCTGGGGCCATCACATGTATGGCCTGAGTGCACGGAGGTATGTGAAGTACTGGGACCATCACATGTGTGGCCTGAGTGCACGGAGGTATGTGAAGTGCTGGGACCATCACATGTGTGGCCTGAGTGCACGGAGGTATGTGAAGTTCTGGGACCATCACATGTGTGGCCTGAGTGCACGGAGGTATGTGAAGTTCTGGGACCATCACATGTGTGGCCTGAGTGCACGGAGGTATGTGAAGTGCTGGGACCATCACATGTGTGGCCTGAGTGCACGGAGGTATGTGAAGTACTGGGACCATCACATGTGTGGCCTGAGTGCACGGAGGTATGTGAAGTACTGGGGCCATCACATGTGTGGCCTGAGTGCACGGAGTTATGTGAAGTACTGGGGCCATCACATGTGTGGCCTGAGTGCACGGAGGTATGTGAAGAGCTGGGACCATCACATGTGTGGCCTGAGTGCACGGAGGTATGTGAAGTGCTGGGACCATCACATGTGTGGTCTGAGTGCACTGGGTGTATGTGTATTGTCCTTTGCAGGACGTTGAGATCAACCCAAAATCTCAGGTTTATTTATTAGTCAAGTTTATGTTCAGTAGTTGGCCATTGCTTACTGAACGGGAAGACAACGCTGAAGTTCAACTGACCGGCGAAGGGAATAAACCCTGTACCCCGACGTCACAGCACCGGAAGTTTAAGCGCATATGCATTAAGTCTCCAGCTCACGCAGTCTACTACTTGGAAGATTTATAATTATTATATGACATGCCGATAAGCGTGGGAAAGGGAGGGGGTGGCGGAATTATTTTTCAGCTTCTCACACTATCACCAGAGTCGTGAATCAGCTGTACTTACAGTATTGTTGTCTCTGCCATGCCGTGTTTCGAAGCCATCCATATATTTACTGCTCTGCCTTCCCCTTGTTCTTGTTCCCTCAATCTTGCTAGTTGTCACCAAGTTGTCTAATTCATTTCTTCATATAACACGTCCACAAAATTGTAACTGTCTACGTATAATTTCACCAATCAGTTTATGTGTTTCATTTGCTTCTTCTAAGAGGTTGTCTGTCTGTCCATAGTACTCGTTGCATTTCCCCCAGAAACCACATGTCCGCTGCCATGAGATGTTATTCAACTTGTCTGCTCAATGTCCATGTTTCACATCCATACAGAAGTACAGGTTCTATGTAGGACTTCAAGACTCCGTTTCTTGTTGCAACTGACATCTTTTTACTGGTCAGTATTGTCATAATCTCCCCTGTAGTTGTGCCGCGGCGTCGTTATCGGCGCCAGGCGAATACCACCCACCTGTCCAAGGTTCGCCGGTGAGCGGGACTAACCAGGCAGCGGTCAAGCCAGTACATGCGTGACGCAGGAAATCCACGCAGGGACACGATCCCGCTTGGCAAGTGCTCACAGCGAGATACAGCAGACAGGCTTGGGATTGTCGGACAGTACGGACGGGTCTGAGAGAAGCTCGTATGACTGATGTGTCTGAATGCCGATTGCTTGTAAACCTTGTGAGAGGATAGGAGACTGTGCGGCTGTGGTATAGGTCTGTGAGTGCATCTATTGTATTGATTCATTGACTAATTGTATTGTTGTATAGACATTGTAATGGCGAGATGCCTGATCTGATTGTGTTGTATGTGAAGTGTAAATAAAGTGTTTAACTTAGTGTTGCAGTGTGTCACGTCAAGTCATTCCGTGACTGTGTTTGTCTCACATGTGTTAGGTCACACGAGCCTTAATTACTGTTAAATGTAAGAACCTGACAAGTATGTTTTCTATCTTGCAAAATGCTATCTTTGCCACAGCGATTCTTGTTCTAATCTCTTCAAGGCACCTCGCATAAGATGTTATGACTTTCCAAGATAGTTGTACCGATTCACGTGTTTAACAATATTCCCATTTACCCGTATATTACATTGTGGTATTTTTTTCCTATTTTCTTTTCCCGCATATCATCTACAAGACCTCGCTGTCAACATCAGCATCTTTCAGTTGATTTTTGATTTCTTGGCAAGATTACGATCAGTAGTTTGCCCAGTAATTTCTCGCGCAGGTTATGTTCCTCACGTGGCTATACGGGATTACGGAGAACGACGTTAAATCTCTAGGCCAGGGAGACTGACTCTTTCCTCTTAATGACGACAATAATGTCTGTCTTCTTGCAATGTGATTAAAACCCTAGTTGTTCACAGTGTACAACAATTGCGGCTAGTAGATGTTGCAGATCCTGTTCATTTTCTGCAATTAATACTGTATCATCTGCATATCTAATGTTATTTGTGTTATGTCCCCAATTGCTGATTCCTCTCATATTTTTCAAATGTCTATACATATTTTCACTATATAGGGAAAACATTATCTGTAGGCAGTGCCCATCCTTGTAGCACTCCTCTTTTAATAGGCTGATATCATTATCAATCCTTATGGCAGCTTAATTTTACCAATATATTGTATTACACGCCCAAGATCTTTCCCATCAATTGTAGATCTGCAAGCTTCATCATCATGTTGACATATCTTACTCTATGGAAAACCTTTGTGTAGTCAATAAAGCAACGATATAGGTTTTTGTGTACTTCTATTAACGCTCGTGGAGGATTAGGTGTTCAGTATTTAGCTCGCTGACCTCTACATGGAAAATTAGGTGGTCAGTATTTAGCTCGCAGACCTCTACATGAAGGATTAAGTGGTCAGTATTTAGCTCGCTGACCTCTACATGGAGGATTAGGTGGTCAGTATTTAGCTCGAAAAACGAACTTCGATTGCTGACATCGAACATTTGTCCATGCCATGATGAGATGCTCTCTGGAATCTTCCCTCGCTGTCTTCCTCTAGATCTTTGTCCACTAATCTGTTCAGCTATTACAGTATGTTCGCGTTTTTCCTACCACAAGAGTGTAAGCCGAAACAGCTGTGCAATAAACGAACCAAAACACCCCAGCTCCATTAAAATATCTGAAGACAGAGATGAGTGAAAAGACATGATCGCCAATATATGCTCCAGACCAGATATCCGAACAACAACAACAACAACAACAACAACAACAACAACAACAACAACAACAACAACAACAACAACAACAACAACAACAACAACAACAACAACGACAACAACGAAGAGATAACTGTATAGAAGATGTGAGAGTTACCTAATTGTTGTAATCTCGGGGACATAACTGCTACCTCCTGGATTAACTGAGATAGCTGAAAATGTGACAGAAATACTATACTATACTATACTATACTATACTATACTATACTATACCACACTATACTATACTATACCACACTATACTATACTATACCATACCACACTATACTATACTATACTATACCACACCACACCACACTATACCACACCACACTATACCACACCACACTATACCATACCATATCGTATCGGGCTAGCAACATTGTCGTTGTGATGACGTACTCCAGCTTCCATTTCTCATGACGTGCCCGTAGAATATGGACTGTCTATTTCTGGTACACCAGTCTCCCTGGCCTAGGTGTTAACATCTTTCTCCGTAATCCCGTATATCCAAGTGAGGAATGTAATCTGCGCGAGAATCGTAGCGGTTCTCACCGCGTTGGTAACTTACGGAGTATATGAGCCGGTGGCTCAGAAAGCAATGGCAAACTACTGAGCATACTCTTGCCAAGAAATCAACAATCGGCTGAAAGATGCTGATGTTGACTGCCATGAGATGGATACGAGAAATAGGGCAAATGTGTCGAACGTAGAAACTATATAGATGCCACTAAGACACACAGTGAAAAAATACAAGCTAACACCGGCGGCATGAGTGGGCGGAGTTAACGTAGTCACATGACTGCGCCAGGCTGAGAATGAAAACCCTTGGTGTTAGCCAGACGGCGCCGAGACGTGGACAGAGAATGTTCGATGGAAAGCGATGGAAAGCGATTGAGATCATCTGAGTCGAATTCCAAAGTTAAAGATTGTTCCCTTTGTGGGAGTTGGCGATCATGAAGCAACACACTGAAGCTGATGTCTGATGATGGGCTGCAAACGCCGACAAGCGGTAGCGGGACAGTTGACACTGTTTTGAATAACACCTCGACCAAAATGGCGGGCAGAGACACTCCGTGACAAGGACTTGTGGTTACAGGTTATGAGCGTGAGTAGAAGTATAATTGTTAAGTAGGTTATCAAGTGAGTGTTACAACAGTAAGATCTACAATGTGCATCAACCAAAGTTTCTCCTGACGATTAGATTAACTATGAATTATGTTTGTACGCAGTGGGTGTGCTGGTCATACGCAGAACGCGAGGACGGCAGGAAGCCGGCGGTGTATGACAGCCACGTGTGATTACTGTTCTGCAATAAAGTGTGTTGACTAAAGACACAAGAGACTTTTGTGGGTTGTGTGCATAGTGGATCTGTAAATTATCAAGTGTTTGTACGAGCCTATACAAAGATTAAATCCTGGACAAATCCCAAGATTTCTGACACTTGACATCATGTCTACACTTTGTGCTTGAAGCGTGATTCCGACACTTACCACGATTCCGGCACATGGCACGTGGGGGTTTTCGCCCGTTAGATGTGAACCCGAATATAAACAATAAAGTCTTGTGAATATTAACAGCGAACATTGCTACCAAAGATAAACATGTACAGTCAAAAGTATACATCAGAATTGAACGTCAAAGAGAATGACATTGACCAAGGTCAACAAACAAGCATGGCTACCAACTGGAACAAGATAGCCCACGTCTCGGCCCAATATCACTTTACGTGATTCGTGTTACTTGTACGATTAGTGTACCGTTGCATAAGAAAGAACAGTGCAATTATTTCAAAATGGCAAGATAATAGTGCAATGTTTTCCGACACTTCAAATATTGGAAATGAAGAAACATAATGGCACTCAACTACACAAAGCAACATTATACAGACAGCCGTCGTTATGTGTTCCATTTACGATGGTGCTCTGACGTCCTGTAAAGGATATGCGAACCAAAAAAAAAAAAAAAAAAAAAAACTTCTGATACGAGTAACCAGTTCTCGTCGTGAGTTAACTTTTTTTCAGGGTATCTTGTTCTTTCTATCCGTTCTCGGTGTTCTCATCATTCTTCTATAAAATCACGTCTCCGCAGATTCCACAACATGCCTCACTTGTCTGTCAATTGTCCATAATTAGTCTCTGTACATCCGGATTGGCTCAATTTAGCTCTTTAGAACCATTTTCCTCACCTGGAATCATTCTTCATCTTGTGAAATGTTGTCTATTGTCTATTCTATATTTAACTTTCATAATATCCCACATTTTGTAAGCCTGAATACGCGGAGATTTAGGTGGCCAATCGTTTCCTTATTAAGCATGCGACGAGCTCAGCAGTTGAACGCCTCCCACCGTGCTCATGGCATATCAGCCCAGTTCCCTATCAACTTATGTTACATTTAGGTGTACAAGTGTTCTTTGTTATAACCGTTACTTCTGTTTTTCTGATGCTCAGACTAAGTCCTTTGTTTTGACTGTCTGCTGCATGTATATCCAACCATTTCATGTAACTGTTCCATATTCAGCGACCTAAACCATGTCATCAGCATAACGCAGGATGTTTACATTATACCCATCCACTGATATTCCTGGCATGTCTTGTATGGGTCTCATTGCTATTTCGCTGTACAAACTGAACAGACCGAATGATAGTACACAACCATGCCTAGGAACTTGTTTAATATTTTGAACGGTTTTCAGTTGGTTGTCAATTATTATATCTGCTTGTTGCTGCCAATACAAGTTCTTTATTTTTCTTAGATGTTTACCATCGATGTTTAAAATGTCCAACAGTATCATCATCAATTCATGTTTCACCTTATCAAATGCAATAGTGTAGTGAATAGAGCACACATATAGATCTCTGTTAATTTCAATCCCTTTTTATATTAATATTCGTATACGTTGTTAGTGCCTTTCCCTTCTAAAAAAATACCTTTGATCATTTCTAATTTTTGATTTATTATAATGTAGTTACTTTAGTGTTTCCTCCGAAGTCGGAAAGTATCTGCCTGTACGGCTAGGAACCACCAGTCTGCACACCAATAAGCCAGACATGGGACAACGAATACTCACGCAAACCTCAGTCCGGTATGACATCACGCTATGTTGGACAACAGGATGTCTTCATCCGACATACAGGAATTCACGCTGGAATTCATAGCCAGCGAACACAAGCAAGAAACGTTAGTGTTATTGCTGTTTTTATTTTGTGTTGTTGATTCGGTTTTGTTATTGTTTGCAGAGGAAATAATTCGGCTGAAATGTTCTCTATGTTCTGTGATTGTATTCTTGTAATTGTGTTTTCTAATTGTTTACATTTCTACAGCTTTACCAAAGTTTTAAACTATTTCTCTACAAACGACGAACCTTTCTGACATTATCATCTCGCAGTCTGGCCCGTTCATTGAAACATGTTCTGAGTTGTTCTAGTGGTCTCAGTCGATCGTTGAACATCTGACACAGGATCCGGAACTGTCAAATTGACAACAGAACTTTAATTATATAGAACGTAAATAATGTCACAGGCTTGTATCATACCAGACAATCAATTAAGTGCCATTTTTACAGTGAAAGTTGGCTGCAGATAATGTTGAAATGTGTCTTCTCTGACTTTGGTTGTCGTTGTTGTTATTGTTGTTGTTGGTGCTGCTGCTGTTGTTGTTGTTGTTGTTGTTGTTTATCTTCTTCTTCTTCTTCTTCTTCTTCTTCTTCTTCTTCTTCTTCTTCTTCTTCTTCTTCTTCTTCTTCTTCTTCTTCTTCTTCTTCTTCTTCTTCTTCTTCTTCTTCTTCTTCTTCTTCTTCATCGTATTCTTCCTCGAAATCCCCCCCCCCCCCCACTTTTTTTTTCTTTTTTGGTTTTTTTTTTTGTATTTTTTGTTTTCTGTTTTTGCTTTTTCATCTCCTTGTCCTCTTCTTTTTTTCTATTTATATTTCTCGTCCTACAAATTCTTCTTCACATTACCACAGCTCCGCTGCTGCTAATGCTACTGCTTCTGCTACTACTACTACTACTACTACTACTACTACTACTACTACTACTACTACTACTACTACTACTACTACTACTACTACTACTACTACTACTACTACTACTACTACTACTACTACTGCTACTACTACTACTACTACTACTACTGCTACTACTACTACTGTTACTGCTGCTGCTGCTGCTACTACTACTACTACTACTACTACTACTACTACTACTACTATTACTACTACTACTACTACTCCTGCTACTACTACTACTACTACTACTACTACTACTACTACTACTACTACTACTACTACTACTCCTGCTGCTGCTGCTACTACTTCTACTACTACTACTACTACTACTACTACTACTACTACTACTACTACTACTACTACTACTACTACTACTACTACTATTACTAATACTACTACTACTACTACTACTACCACCACCGCTACCACTACTACTACCACTACCACTAGTACTGCTACTACTGCTACTACTACTACTACTACTACTACAACTACTACTACTACTACTACTACTACTACTTCTACTACTACTACCACTACTACTACTACCACTTCTACTACTACTACTACCACTACTACTACCACTACTACTACTACTACTACTACTACTACTACTACTACTACTACTACTACTACTACTACTACTACTACTACTACTGCCACTACAACTACTACTACTACTACTACTACAACTACTACTGCCACTACAACAACAACTACTACTACTACTACTACAGCAACTACAATACGTAATACAACAATAGCAATGACAACAAAAGAAGCTACTACTACTACTACTACTACTACTACTACTACTACTACTACTACTACTACTACTACTACTACTACTACTACTACTACTACTACTACTGCAACTACTACTACTGCTACTAGTACTACTACTACTACTACTACTACTACTACTACTACTACTACTGCTACTACTACTACTACTACTACTACTGCTACTACTACTACTGCTACTACTGCTACTACTACTACTACTACTGCTACTACTACTACTACTACTGCTACTACTACTACTGCTACTACTACTACTACTGCTACAACTACTACTACTACTACTACTACTACTGCTACTGCTACTACTACTACAACTACTTGTACTACTGTTAGTGTTGCTGCTACTACTACTACTACTACTACTACTACTACTACTACTACTACTACTACTACTACTGCTACTACTACTACTACTACTACTACTACTACTACTACTACTACTACTACTACTACTACTACTACTACTACTACTACTACTTGTAAAACATTTCTTTAGGAATGTAATATATAATAGTAATTGTTTTCAAAAACAAGTATACAACAAGAGTAATTTAAAACGTCCAGAGTGTATATATGCAGTGAAAGAATCTTACAAATGGAATTTCAGAAGCAGCAACATCTTTCTCATGATTACACGCCAAAGTAGAGTAATTGGTCAACTATACCATCTTAAACACAGAGTATTTGGCCATTTATAATATGCATATGATTAATTTTACCACCTCAAAGTTTCAAGCACAGAGTACCTGACCACATATACCATCGTAATGTCTCAAAGTCACAGAGTACTTGGTCATCTATACGGTCTGAAAGTCAGTGTACTTGGTCATCTACACGGTCTCAAAGTCAGAAACAGGCAAATATTATCGTAGACCGCAAACTGAGACCCCTGATCACATCGTTCAGTTCTGCCCAACTTTCAGAGATCTGCGCCGCCAGACGCACCAGGAGGGTGCTGAGCCAGAGCAGAAATTATGGGGTATTAACATGGAAAAAACGATGAACTTCATCTCGGCAAGGGGGCAGCATGTCCAGTTAATAGAACGCAAGGTTGGAGAAGACGATAGACACAACAAACACTCAATTTCATGCCAGTGGTCTCGAGGTATGGTGTTCGCTTCGTGCGCTAGAGGTCCCGGTTTCAAATCTCGGGATTTTTTCTCGCGGACTTCTAGTAATAAAATTTCCCCTAGTCTCTGGGTAGTGAGATCGGACGCCCGTGTGTATTGTTGCGCACGTAAAAAATCCCGTGGCAATTGGAAATCGAAAAAGAGTAGCCTAACGGCGCTGGCCGGGCAAAATGTCGAGTTAAAAATCTACCCAAAGTATTTCAGGATCCCCGCCGATGCTACGGAGTGCGTGTGCTGAGCGAGTTTCTCCAGACTCAAATTTGAGTTAGGAGGAGAACGGAGCACTTATGGGTTGCACCCGTGTGCCGTGATGTTGATCCATCGACTAAAAACTAAAAAAACAAAACAAATTTCCTTCCACGCAGTTTCATTGGCACAGTTAATCTCAGTCATACTTCTACAAAATTTCCCCGTTGAAGAGTTCATACTCACATTTGCCTCTCCTTTCTCAGCCTGTTTCTGGACATCCTTCACATTTCTCCCGCCATCTGCCTCCAATGTCTGCAACCTGGTCTCTAGTTCTCTCAACAAGGTCGTGTTCTGAGCTTGACCTTCAGATTTGAGCTGGACACTGTGTGTGTTAGCAATGATCCTGTCTGACAGGTCACGTGTCACAGTTTCTATATCCTCATGGTTGTTTCTGCAGTCACGAATGATTCCGTCAATTCTATTGCCTAAAGCATCGACGTTCACTTTCACAGACTTCAGTAGATTAAGTACATGAACAAGTTTATCTACGAGTTCTGACTGAGATTCCATCTCTGCTTTCTGTCTCTTTTGTGTCGTAGATATCTTCTGTAGCTGTTTCTCCAGACTGTCTAATCTTGTCTTCTGTTCTTCTATTGCATCTTGTGCATCACTGATATCACGGGTGTGTTGTTTGAGTTGTTTCAACCTTGAGCTGTGTATCTTGTCCGACTCTGATAGTTTTGTTAATACTTCCTTCAGTTGTTGATCAATGTCACTTTGTTGTTCAGCAACTTTTTCTGTTCTGCTCTTGAATGAGCGCATGGCCTCTTCTATGACAGCAATTCTCTCTAATATCGGTTTCATGTGATCTCCATCTGGGCATAATATCAAACAACTTATCAATGATAAGTAAAAAAAAAAAAAACAATTTTATAACTGACATATATTTTATTAACATGTTATCATCATAGCTGGAAACAGCAATAACTAGATTGATGGTCAACAGACAACTGCCAGAGTTCTTTAGCAACTAAGTCACATCCCAACTCTTATGACAGCATCAACAACATACATCACCCGAAAACAGCACAATCTTTAGCATAAAACCCACCAAACTCATTGTTAATTGTCATTCAATTAAGTAGCTCTTTAGGGATTGTCTGTGGCGAAGTCGTCTGGCTCGAGCTCCGAAGGTTGTGGGTTCGATTCCAGGCCGTGATCTTCGGTTCTCCAGTGCATTTTTTGGAGACTCCTGAGGGTCATCACAGGAGCTGCAAAGGTCGTGCTTTGAGAGACGCTTTCCGCGCTGCGAAAAGAGACTGAGCCATATAGGATAATAACCCGGTGCAATGAAGTCGACCCTGTCGACTTTTAAGCGACCTTCTTTTTTAAAGTAGCTCTTTGGGTTGCGATTGCATTAATGTAGTCTAATTGATAATTAATGCATTAACTCGGTAGATTGTTGTGATTTTATCGATGTATTTAAATCAGTGTGCGGAATTTTTGAGTGAAAATAATCAATCACGAGAAGAAAAGAGAGCTAGTCTAATCATCAAGGTTCCGCCATTCTGTGATTCTTATACAGTTGTCGTGAATGTGTTGTGTAGAGTTAGTCATTATACCGGACAAATGGGACTGAAGTGCTCGAGACAACAGAGGTACGAGCACCAGGAGGACTTCACTGTCATGGACACGAGTCATCAGATCAGATTAATAATAGCTTCAATCAGGTATGGACCGGCCAGTATCGCACCCCTGAATCCACAGAAATCCAAACAGATCCAGTTACAATAGTGCATTCAGATGTCGACTCCTGACACAATCCCCTGACAAACAAAAACATAAACTGATTGGAGATTGTGCACTGTATGGGGTTATAGAACAACTCACTGTATGGTTATAAAGAACAACAATCTGTATGGTTATATAGAACAACTCACTGTATGGTGACAGAGAACAACTCACTGTATAGGGCTATAGAATAACTCACTGTATGAAGGCATAGAACACATCACTGTACGGAAACATAGAACAATTCTCTGTATGGAAACATAGAACAACTCACTGTATGAAGGCATAGAAGAATTCACTGTATGAAGGCATAAAACACCTCTCTTTATGGAGACATAGAACAACTCACTGTGTGGAGACATAGAAAATCTTACTATAAGGAATCATAGAACAACACACTGAGTGGAGTTATGGATCAACTCACTGTGTGGAGACATAGAATAACTTACTGTATGGAAGCATAGAACAACACATTGAGTGGAGTCATAGAATAACTCACTGTATGCAGACATAGAACAACTCACTGTATGGAGACATAGAACAACTCACTGTATGGAGACATAGAACAACTCTCTGTGTGGAGACATAGAACAACTCACTGTATGGAGACATAGAACAACTCTCTGTATGGAGACATAGAACAACTCTCTGTATGGAGACATAGAACAACTCACTGTATGAGGACATAGAACACCATACTATATAAAGATATAGCACAATACACGAATTATCTCAACAGATTAAATTATGTCCATGTTATGCCTCCATGCCACCGTCTTAGGCAACCCGTATTAATTCTGTCAGTGTGCCTCTTGTCTCTTTTATCGCTGATCTCTCCAGTCATCTCAATGTTCTCCAATGTCTCTCTTTTCATTATATGATCGATGAACGCTGTTAGATAATTTCTAATGTTGCATATAATGTTCTGTTTTCACTAGCCGTCTCGGGTATTCGCAACGTTCATGCCAACAACCACATCGTGGTCTCTTCCAAGCTCTTCCTAGTTTGTTCTTCACATCCTATCTTTCTCATAATGAATAAGAGTCACTTATTATGTCAGAATTGTTCATGGTCTGAAATGCAGATTTTGCTTGAACTATTCTGCAAAGAATACCATGGACAGCCAGAAAGACCAATGAACAAGTCCTTCAAGAAACAAATGAAGATCGTAAATTGATTAGAGAAATTAGACGTAGACAGTCAAAATTGTTTGGGCATGTTATGAGAAGAAACGGATTGCAGAATTTGGTGACAACTGGTAAGATCGAGGGGAACAGACCAAGGGGAAGACCTAGAAGCAAGTACATGGATGGCTTGGCCTTGTGGCATGGTCGAGACAGAAACACGGAGCTGATCCACGACTCTGGTGATCGAGTGAGATGGCAGAACATGACCGCCCACGCTTACCGGCATGGCACATGATGGATGGATGGATTCTGCTCTGAATCTCTGTCACACATCCTCTATCTGATGGTATGATTTATTTACTTCATTCATTCAGTAGCATGTCCTTTCCAGAACCTCGCTCCCATAACAACCTTCCGGAAAACCTCTCGATCATAAGCAAGATGTCCCGCGTCTGATACACCCATCTGGAGATCATCCACCACATCCTGCACTCATCTTCTCTTTGACCTTCCTCTTCCTCTCTTCCCCGGCATATACCCTTCCATTATTGTTCTCTCCATACTTTCGTGACGTTTCAAGTGACCGAAATATTTCAATTTTCTTTGTTTTATCGTCTTTAATAGCCAACCTTCTTCAATATTCAACTCTTGAAGTATGGATGCATTTGTTCTTTTCTTTACCCAAGATATTTACTTAGTTTAGCCTTTTTCGCCTAGTGTAATATCACATTTTGCTATTTTATACTTAGCATTTGCTCGATAACCAATGCAAAATTATCTTTCACTCTAAGTTACTACAATGTCGCTCATTTGTTGCTTTTTCAGCTTTTACTACTTGGACATGTTCATAACGTATGTTGATTATATTATACTCCCCAGCTCGTATTCCTGGTCTATCTTTGATGTCTGTCTTTGGTAGGTCTTCTTGTGTCTCATAAGAACTCTCTCTTCGTGTTTGGAATGAATATATTGCATTATATCCACCTTTCTCTTCTATGAACGCATATTGTTCGTCACCAATTTCCATATTTTTGTTTTTGTTTTTCTCCTCATAATTCCATGTTGATCCTTAGTGACGTGGTTTATGAAACTGATTGTACAAAATTGTTCGCATTCTGTTGCTTATGTTCTCTTGAGTAAAGCTGTAAATACAGATTTCATTACATCACACGGTATGGACCACGGTTGTAAGTATCTTTCAATATTTTAATTACTATTGTTATTCCAAATTCGACAAGTAATACCAAGTATTCTACCGTGAATTCATCTGGCCTTGTTTCCTGTCTTCAAACGTGTGCATAATCAGTGAGTTCTTGTTGTTTCCTATCTTCAAATGTGTGCATCATCAGTGAGTTCTTGTTGTTTCCTGGTCTTGATTTCAAATATCCTGTGTTTAATCTGATCATTCTAATTGTTATATCACTGAATGACCCCAGTACGGCAATGACACTGATAGAGGAACATTGTGAACTTGTACATTATCTGGGAGGTCATGTAGTGTCCAGAGATCAAACATAAACTAGACTTACTGTGTGTGTCATTATATAAATCATTCCAACATCAGAGACCAACCTGCAGGTTGAACAGACTCTGTCGACTGTCTGTAGGATATTGTCGATGTAGAAGCTAGTGGTGCTGCTGGCTGTCTGTAGGATATTGTCACTGTAGAAGCTAGTGGTGCTGCTGGCTGGCTGTAGGATATTGCTCGAGTGGAGGATGATGGGGCTGTTGACTGTGATGCCATATCACCCACTGAAACCCCTGTCAAAGAATGTAGGGAAAAGACACATAAATCCAGTGATATCAAAGAAACATTCAACCCGGTTTGTTTGTGGTTTCAGAATCACTTTAATTGCACACGGATATTTACATAAGCCATACATCCCGGCCGTCATGTGTTTGAATCCTATTCAAGTCGGGAATATGTTGTCCTTGACATGTGCTCCCCCAGGTCGACCACGCACAAAATGTGTTCCAGGAAATGTTCTGCGAAGTACAGGTGGCCGGCGTGATACTGAACGCATGACCCTTGACAACAGTCCACCATCATGCATTATACACAGTGTACCTATGCAGGTTGTTGGCTTGCCACTACCCTTGTCTGTTCCACTTTTCACATGGGGCAGTAAGGAGCATTTTGTGTGATATTCACTAGCACAGGATCGGAGCATAATGGGGACGACCCGTTGCCGTGAAGTTGAAACCGCAACTAACTAACTAGCATTACAAGAAAGATTTTCGCTGGAGTAATCCTACAAAGATTACATATTCTTGCTGAAAGAATCTACCCCGAATCACAGTGCGGATTTAGACACAACAATTCCACCATCGATATGATTTTCTCCCTCATGCAGCTCCAAGAGAAGTGCAGAGAACAGAGGAAGCCATCATATATTGCCTTCATCGACCTCGTGCATTTGACATGAGCAGATACGGCCTTTTTAAGATCCTTACAACTTACCCACTCCCGGCACGGGGAAGTAGTGACGAGGCCCGTAATTATAAGGGACTCTATCGAGGCCCCGAAACTGGAATGAGTACACTGTTTTGACTGCACATGAGAGCAAGTTTCAATGTCTGTCTATCAGTCCTGTCTGGCAAAGCTTGAAGCTTGCCATTAGGCGACCAGTGGATGTGACATGGTAGTAGTAGCAAATATACAACGGTTAAGTAGGTTAGGAACCTACGACTGACCTAGCAAACCGGTAGGGAATTTACTTGATCCTAAAATTCTCCTCGCGATTCATGGAGGAATTTGGAGGAAATGCGTTAGTCACTGGCGCCGAAACTTCAATTACCCCTCCCCACGACGCCTAACGCCATACGTGGAAGGAAAAATAAACAAACAACAAAAAGATAAGATGGCCACTGACCCTGCTGTCTCATGAAATGGTTTCACGAAAACATGCATGGGGCCATTTTATTCGATGGCTCAATATCCCAGTCATTCAGCATCAGCTTTGGAGTAAAGCAGGGCTGCGTGTTTGCTCCTACTATTTTTGGTTTCTTCTTCGCCGTTCTCTTAAGGCAGTCATTTGGGACTGCCACTGAAGGCATATACACTCATACAAGATCTGGTGGCAAGCTGTTTAACCCATCAAGACTCAAGGCAAAGACCAAAATAAACTCAAAATGTACAAGAGAACAACTTTTTGCACATAATGTAGCACGGACCACTCTTGCAGCAGAAGAACTGCAATGGCCCACAGATCGTTTTGCAGCCGCCTGCAGACTTTGGGCTCACCATCATCCTAAATAAAACACAGGTGATGGAACTAGATGCTGGTGCACCTCCATCAATCAAAATTGCTAATTACGAATCGAAGGTTGTCCATGAGTTTGCGTATTTGGGCTTTATAATATCAGATAGCCTGTCTCCCTGGCCTAGGTGTTAACGTCTTTCTCCCTAATCACGTATACTCTCGTGAGTAACGCAGCTGCGCGAGATTCGGTAGCGGATCGCGCTGCGTTCGTTATTTACAGGGGTTTGTGAGCCGTTCGCTCAGCAAACAATGGCAAACTGCTGAGCGTAATCTTGCCTAGTATATGATCTGCAGCTGAGAAATGCTGGTGTTGACTGCAACGTCCTGTAACAGATATAAAACATTAAAAAAAATATTAGATAGTCGTTCCTAAATGGCAAACACCGACAGACGCATTGGAAAAGCAGCCACAACACTTTCCAGGCTAACTAAGATACTTTGGGAGAACAATAGACTAACAGAGCGTACAAAAGTTCAAGTTTGTAAAGCTTGTGTTGTTAGTACACTACTCTATGGGTCTGAATCCTGGACCCTGTACTCACGACAGGAAAGAAAGTTGAATTCCTTCCACATGAGACGTCTGAGACGTATCGTGGAAAGACCACATAACAAACAAACACGTGCTTGAAAGAGCAGTAATTACCACAATGAACTTCCTCTTCAAGAAGAGACGCCTTCTGTGGCTGGTCCATGTATCTCGAATGGAGGATGAACGTATTTCCAAAGATCTCCTATACGGAGAACTAGCCACAGGAAAGAGGCCAACCGGAATACCCCAAATGTGATATAGGGATGTGTGTAAACAAGATATGAAAACAATTGGCATAGATCCAGACACGTGGGAAAGAGTTGCAACAGACAGATGTTCCTGGAGAAGAGATGTGCGAAACGGACTGGTGCTCTTTTAGCGCAGTCTGACCAAACAAATGAGGATAAGAGGCACAAGCACAAAATGCAGTCACTTGCTAAGGGACCTACCTCGTCTAACAGATGTGGAAATTGTAAGAGAGATTGTTCCTCTCGCATTGGACTATACAGTCAGCAGCGGAGCTGTCAGGTACCTCCACAGCGGCACAACTCTATAGTCCTACAGGACTGAAAGAGGCTACTACTACTATTACTACTACCTACGTGCTAGTTCTAACGTACCGAATAATTATCTTCTAGTTCTCACCTGATAGTTCTTCACATTTTTCACATAGCAACTCAACGGCAGTGTCTATCATATGACATAACTCCTGGTAATCGATGTTGTTGTCTCCCCCTTGTGTCCATAAATCTCTTGCTGCGATTATCTGCAAAAACACGGATATTCTCAGTGGCCAATCACTGAATTTTTTTTTTTTAGCATATCCTTTACAGGACTTAGCTGTCAACACCAGCATCTTTCAGCTGTCTGTTGATCTCTTGGCAAGATTACGCTCAGTAGTTTGCCATTGCTTTCTGAGCGGCCGGCTCAGTATCCCGGAAGTCACGAGCGGGGGTCGAACCGCCTCAGCTCTCGCTCCGCTACGAGATTCTGCGTGATAAACGGGATTACAGAGAGAAAGTGTTGTAACCCCACAGCCAGAGAGACCGGCAATCACTGAATAGTGAATGTAAAACAAGTTCCTCAACATGGATGCCCAGACGGAGAGATGTATTAATAAACTGACCACACAATCTCACAGGCAACTACTGGAAGCCTAATCTCGCGCAGCTGTGTTCCTCACGTGACCCGTGTCCATAGATAATGTTTATGACTCTTGTTTCCTGTTCCTAATCGAAATATAGTGATCTTGCCTTTAAGTTGATGAACTGCATAATTGTCCCTGTGTTTAGGGTGTTCTTTTGTCCAGTTTGGATAGGAGTACTTATGTTGACATCACTAGAACAATTGCGAAAGAAAGCAAGACGAAGATGATGATAATGGCCAAGAAGTAGGAGGAGGAGAAGAAAAAGGAAGATGAGGACATGGGGAAAGAGGAGCATTCTTGACAACCTTTCGTTATAGTAAACATGGTAAAGGAGCCGGACCCACACCATGAGTTGTATTCAATGGCGGACTGGCTAGGGTGTCAGCTTTCACGAGGTCAAGTGCGACGTGTGGGCCCCTGATGCAGTTTGGTCCCTTCAACATTAGATAGTGTGTTAAACATTTGAATGGCCTTATCATTGTTCTTGCCCATGTCTTCATAAACCAATGGCCGACCCATAGATGATGTGTTCAGTATCATGCCGCCATTTCTTCAGAGGACATTTCCCGGAACCCTAGTTTTGTCGACCTGGAAGCCGCATGTCGATGGGGACTCGAACACAGGACCACCGTGCACGCACACAAGCTAGCTAGCGACTAGGCTACCTGGACACCACCTTTCACAATGGCATAGACAAAGATTAACACATAAATTAATACATTCGGGCAGTCGCCACGAGATATGGCGATCAATTGCTTTGGTTGTCAAGGTACTACACTACTAGAAGATGATGATGCGAATATCTTGAGCAGCTAAACTACTTTGAATTAAAGAACGCATCCCTCCACAATAAATATTTAACACATACCCTGTTGACGTAATCACCAACAGCGCTGATCAAATGATCTCCCTGATCTTTCAAGAATTTCAGCTTGTGGGAGATGAAAGTTGCTTTCCTCTGATTAGCAGAGGCCATCTGAGCAATACTTGGGTAGCTCTCTTGCCCTAGAAAAGTATACAACAAACATATCGGCAATTTAATAGTTATGTTACCATAGCAACATATCATTGCTGTTTTTGTTTCCAAAGGGTGTGATGAAACATAAAACAATCTTAGAGTGAACGAAATAGTATGTTAGCAAATTATAACGAGTAATTTCTCAACTCTACCACAAGTGATAGCAATTTTGTACGAGTAATTTCTCAATTTTACGACAAATGATAGCAATTATTACGATTAATGTTTCCACTCTACCATAAGTGATACCAATTATATCGAGTAATTTCTCCACTCTACCATAAGGGATAGTAATTAACGAGTAATGTCTCCATTATACCACAAGTGATACCAATTATAAAGAGTAATGTTTGCATTCTACCACAAGTAACTCAAGCAAACTCTGCTTCTAGCAAATTTCTGCATTTCAGAAAAGTAAAAAGTGTCGTATGCAATCAGTCACTATCATTGAATGTAAGACAGGGTGATGCAATGTTACAAATAACATGGTTTGCTGTGTGGTAGTAAATCATGGAACTTGAATGAACAAATCAAGAAGAGCTTACAATTCACGGAGATTTCGTTGCTGCGATAAATGTTGTTTGTGACTACCTTGGACTGACATAGTAACTAACAATGATTGCTTGTAAGAATCAAATGCAACTAGATCATTATATATAACTATAAAAGAGAGAAAAACAGCTTTCTTTGGTCATGTGATAATAAGCGGACTGGAGGACCCGTGATAAGAGGAATTATCAGTGGGAAACGAGACGAAGGTAGACCAAGAGAAATAATGCTGGATGGACTGAGACTACGCTATGGAGGAAATTCAGCAGCAGAGTTGATACAAGCACAGAGATATGAGGGGAGACATTATCGCCGACGCCAGTTGGCAGGGCACATGATAATGATGACAACAACTGACAGCAGACTGAGTAAATTCTCCACTCTACTACACGTGTTGGTGACTGAGAATGATCAATTTCTTCATTCTACAAACAAAGTATTTCATCTAGAATTAGTTAATTCCTTTACATTACCACAAATGTTAGTCACTTAGATTTGGATAATATCTCCATTCTACATTAAATAATGTGCCAGTGTTTTTACCCATCCACACATGTCAGTCACTAGTATATAAATAGTTCTGTATCTAAAAGTGTCCACTCGTCCTCACATGTTAGTCACTAGTACATAAACAGTGCTGTATCTAAAAGTGTTCACTCGTCCACACATGTCAGTCACTAGTATATAAATAGTTCTGTATCTAAAAGTGCCCACTCGTCCTCACATGTCAGTCACTAGTACATAAACAGTGCTGTATCTAAAAGTGTCCACTCGTCCACACATGTCAGTCACTAGTACATAAACAGTGCTGTATCTAAAAGTGTTCACTCGTCCACACATGTCAGTCACTAGTATATAAACAGTGCTGCATCTAAAAGTGTCCACTCGTCCACACATGTCAGTCACTAGTATATAAATAGTTCTGTATCTAAAAGTGCCCACTCGTCCTCACATGTTAGTCACTAGTACATAAACAGTGCTGCATCCAAAAGTGCCCACTCGTCTACACATGTCAGTCACTAGTACATAAACATTGCTGCATCTAAAAGTGCCCACTCGTCCACACATGTCAGTCACTAGTACATAAACAGTGCTGTATCTAAAAGTGTCCAATCGTCCACACATGTCAGTCACTAGTACATAAACAGTGCTGCATCTAAAAGTGCCCACTCGTCCACACATGTCAGTCACTAGTACATAAACAGTGCTGTATCTAAAAGTGTTCACTCGTCCACACATGTCAGTCACTAGTACATAAACAGTGCTGTATCTAAAAGTGTCCACTCGTCCACACATGTCACTAGTACATAAACAGTGCTGTATCTAAAAGTGTCCACTCGTCCACACATGTCAGTCACTAGTACATAAACAGTGCTGTATCTAAAAGTGTCCACTCGTCCACACATGTCAGTCACTAGTACATAAACAGTGCTGCATCTAAAAGTGTCCACTCGTCCACACATGTCAGTCACTAGTACATAAACAGTGCTGTATCTAAAAGTGTCCACTCGTCCACACATGTCACTAGTACATAAACAGTGCTGTATCTACAAGTGTCCACTCGTCCACACATGTCAGTCACTAGTACATAAACAGTGCTGTATCTAAAAGTGTCCACACGTCCACACATGTCAGTCACTAGTACATAAACAGTGCTGTATCTAAAAGTGTCCACTCGTCCACACATGTCAGTCACTAGTACATAAACAGTCCTGTATCTAAAAGTGTCCACTCGCCCACACATGTCACTAGTACATAAACAGTGCTGTATCTAAAAGTGTCCACTCGTCCACACATGTCAGTCACTAGTACATAAACAGTGCTGTATCTAAAAGTGTCCACTCGTCCACACATGTCAGTCACTAGTATATAAACAGTGCTGCATCTAAAAGTGCCCACTCGTCCACACATGTCAGTCACTAGTATATAAACAGTGCTGTATCTAAAAGTGCCCACTCGTCCACACATGTCAGTCACTAGTACATAAACAGTGCTGTATCTAAAAGTGTCCACTCGTCCACACATGTCAGTCACTAGTATATAAACAGTGCTGTATCTAAAAGTGCCCACTCGTCCACACATGTCAGTCACTAGTACATAAACAGTGCTGTAGCTACAAGTGTCCACTCGTCCACACATGTCAGTCACTAGTATATAAACAGTACCGTAGCTAAAAGTGTCCAATCGTCCACACATGTTAGTCACTAGTACATAAACAGTGCTGCAGCTAAAAGTGTCCACTCGTCCACACATATCAGTCACTAGTACATAAACAGTGCTGTATCTAAAAGTGTCCACTCGTCCACACATATCAGTCACTAGTACATAAACAGTGCTGCAGCTAAAAGTGTCCACTCGTCCACACATGTCAGTCACTAGTATATAAACAGTGCTGTATCTAAAAGTGCCCACTCGCCCACACATGTCAGTCACTAGTACATAAACAGTGCTGTAGCTACAAGTGTCCACTCGTCCACACATGTCAGTCACTAGTATATAAACAGTGCCGTATCTAAAAGTGTCCACTCGTCCACACATGTCAGTCACTAGTATATAAACAGTGCTGCAGCTAAAAGTGTCCACTCGTCCACACATGTCAGTCACTAGTATATAAACAGTGCTGTATCTAAAAGAGTCCACTCGTCCACACATGTCAGTCACTAGTATATAAACAGTGCTGCAGCTAAAAGTGTCCACTCGTCCACACATGTCAGTCACTAGTATATAAACAGTGCTGTATCTAAAAGTGTCCACTCGTCCACACATGTCAGTCACTAGTATATAAACAGTGCTGTATCTAAAAGTGTCCACTCGTCCACACATGTCAGTCACTAGTACATAAACAGTGCTGTATCTAAAAGTGTCCACTCGTCCACACATGTCAGTCACTAGTACATAAACAGTGCTGTATCTAAAAGTGTCCACTCGTCCACACATGTCAGTCACTAGTATATAAACAGTGCTGTATCTAAAAGTGTCCACTCGTCCACACATGTCAGTCACTAGTATATAAACAGTGCTGTATCTAAAAGTGTCCACTCGTCCACACATGTCAGTCACTAGTATATAAACAGTGCTGTATCTAAAAGTGTCCACTCGTCCACACATGTCAGTCACTAGTATATAAACAGTGCTGTATCTAAAAGTGTCCACTCGTCCACACATGTCAGTCACTAGTATATAAACAGTGCTGTATCTAAAAGTGTCCACTCGTCCACACATGTCAGTCACTAGTATATAAACAGTGCTGTATCTAAAAGTGTCCCACTCGTCCACACATGCCAGTCATTAGTATATAAACAGTGCTGCAGCTAAAAGTGTCCACTCGTCCACACATGTCAGTCACTAGTATATAAACAGTGCCGTATCTAAAAGTGTCCACTCGTCCACACATGTCAGTCACTAGTATATAAACAGTGCTGCAGCTAAAAGTGTCCACTCGTCCACACATGTCAGTCACTAGTATATAAACAGTGCTGTATCTAAAAGAGTCCACTCGTCCACACATGTCAGTCACTAGTATATAAACAGTGCTGTATCTAAAAGTGTCCACTCGTCCACACATGTCAGTCACTAGTATATAAACAGTGCTGTATCTAAAAGTGTCCACTCGTCCACACATGTCAGTCACTAGTATATAAACAGTGCTGTATCTAAAAGTGTCCACTCGTCCACACATGTCAGTCACTAGTACATAAACAGTGCTGTATCTAAAAGTGTCCACTCGTCCACACATGTCAGTCACTAGTACATAAACAGTGCTGTATCTAAAAGTGTCCACTCGTCCACACATGTCAGTCACTAGTATATAAACAGTGCTGTATCTAAAAGTGTCCACTCGTCCACACATGTCAGTCACTAGTATATAGACAGTGCTGTATCTAAAAGTGTCCACTCGTCCACAAATGTCAGTCACTAGTATATAAACAGTGCTGTATCTAAAAGTGTCCACTCGTCCACACATGTCAGTCACTAGTATATAAACAGTGCTGTATCTAAAAGTGCCCACTCGTCCACACATGTCAGTCACTAGTATATAGACAGTGCTGTATCTAAAAGTGTCCACTCGTCCACACATGTCAGTCACTAGTATATAAACAGTACCGTAGCTAAAAGTGTCCAATCGTCCACACATGTTAGTCACTAGTACATAAACAGTGCTGCAGCTAAAAGTGTCCACTCGTCCACACATATCAGTCACTAGTACGTAAACAGTGCTGTATCTAAAAGTGTCCACTCGTCCACACATATCAGTCACTAGTACATAAACAGTGCTGCAGCTAAAAGTGTCCACTCGTCCACACATGTCAGTCACTAGTATATAAACAGTGCTGTATCTAAAAGTGCCCACTCGCCCACACATGTCAGTCACTAGTACATAAACAGTGCTGTAGCTACAAGTGTCCACTCGTCCACACATGTCAGTCACTAGTATATAAACAGTGCCGTATCTAAAAGTGTCCACTCGTCCACACATGTCAGTCACTAGTATATAAACAGTGCTGCAGCTAAAAGTGTCCACTCGTCAAAACATGTCAGTCACTAGTATATAAACAGTGCTGTATCTAAAAGAGTCCACTCGTCCACACATGTCAGTCACTAGTACATAAACAGTGCTGTATCTAAAAGTGCCCACTCGTCCACACATGCCAGTCATTAGTATATAAACAGTGCTGCAGCTAAAAGTGTCCACTCGTCCACACATGTCAGTCACTAGTATATAAACAGTGCCGTATCTAAAAGTGTCCACTCGTCCACACATGTCAGTCACTAGTATATAAACAGTGCTGCAGCTAAAAGTGTCCACTCGTCCACACATGTCAGTCACTAGTATATAAACAGTGCTGTATCTAAAAGTGTCCACTCGTCCACACATTTCAGTCACTAGTATATAAACAGTGCTGTATCTAAAAGTGTCCACTCGTCCACACATGTCAGTCACTAGTATATAAACAGTGCCGTATCTAAAAGTGTCCACTCGTCCACACATGTCAGTCACTAGTATATAAACAGTGCTGTATCTAAAAGTGTCCACTCGTCCACACATGTCAGTCACTAGTATATAAACAGTGCTGTATCTAAAAGTGTCCACTCGTCCACACATGTCAATCACTAGTATATAAACAGTGCTGTATCTAAAAGTGTCCACTCGTCCACACATGTCAGTCACTAGTACATAAACAGTGCTGTATCTAAAAGTGTCCACTCGTCCACACATGTCAGTCACTAGTGCATAAACAGTGCTGTATCTAAAAGTGCTCACTCGTCCACACATGTCAGTCACTAGTACATAAACAGTGCTGTATCTAAAAGTGTCCACTCGTCCACACATGTCAGTCACTAGTATATAAACAGTGCTGTATCTAAAAGAGTCCACTCGTCCACACATGTCAGTCACTAGTACATAAACAGTGCTGTATCTAAAAGTGCCCACTCGTCCACACATGCCAGTCATTAGTATATAAACAGTGCTGCAGCTAAAAGTGTCCACTCGTCCACACATGTCAGTCACTAGTATATAAACAGTGCCGTATCTAAAAGTGTCCACTCGTCCACACATGTCAGTCACTAGTATATAAACAGTGCTGCAGCTAAAAGTGTCCACTCGTCCACACATGTCAGTCACTAGTATATAAACAGTGCTGTATCTAAAAGTGTCCACTCGTCCACACATGTCAGTCACTAGTATATAAAACAGTGCTGCAGCTAAAAGTGTCCACTCGTCCACACATGTCAGTCACTAGTATATAAACAGTGCTGTATCTAAAAGTGTCCACTCGTCCACACATGTCAGTCACTAGTACATAAACAGTCCTGTATCTAAAAGTGTCCACTCGTCCACACATGTCAGTCACTAGTATATAAACAGTGCTGTAGCTAAACGTGTAGCCAGAAACTGCCACATAAAATGTTTATTATCGCCTGCTCCGTGGTGAAGGCGTTGCGGACGCAGTTCTTAATCCTGCATACCGAGTTGGAAACATAGCTGCAGGCGATTTGGCAGCAGACCGTCTTGCGTTATAGAATGGTATAGGTGCCAGTCGTTCAGAAAGCAATGGCAAACTACTGAATGTAAACTTGCCAAGAAATCACAAACAGCCAAAACATGCTGGGGTTGACTGCAACGTCCTGTAAAGGATATGCAAC